>JANHQD010002930.1:77798-101424 GCA_024721195.1 Marasmius sp. AFHP31
AGGGTCATACATTTTCATGCAGCTATGGGCGCTCGGAAGGACCGCTTATCCCGACCAACTCCAGTCCGAGGACCCATCTTACGCCTATGTCTCATCCTCCGACGTGCAATTCTCTGAGCGGGACGTCGCCCCACGTCCGCTGACGGTCGAGGAGATCAAAGAGTACGCTCAGTACTATGCAGAAGCGGCGAGTAATGCTGTTCATAAGGCTGGGTTTGATGGTGTTGAGCTGCATGGAGCCAACGGGTACCTGATAGAACAGTTTTTGAAGAGTTCGAGCAACAGGCGTACAGACGCATATGGGGGTAGTCCGGAGAATCGAGCGAGGTTTGCTCTCGAGATGATCAATGCGGTCGCGAAAGCCGTGGGTCCGAAGAAGACTGGGGTGAGGTTGAGTCCGTGGAATAAATTCCAAGGTAAGATATTCGTTTTCAAACAAGTCCGAAGCAGAACTTGCTGACAACAAAGTACAGAGACGACTGATAAGGACCCAGTCCCAACGTATTCGTATCTGGTAGAAGAGCTGAAGAAGGCTCATCCCACTCTTGCATACATCCATAAGGTCGATCCACGAGTGGATGGCATCCCGAATGTAGACCAGACTGGAAATCATAGTAACGACTTTCTCCGTGAAATTTGGGCCAACGAACCTGGAAGAAACGACGCCGAGGACGGGCGGCGATTAATATCTTCAGGCAGCTACGATCTGGAGTCTGGAACAGAGCTTGCGGATGCGGAAGGCGATCTCGTTGCATACGGGAGGCTGTTTATCTCTAATGTATGTGTCAAATTCTCTCAATGCGACTCGGGAACTCGTGCTGAAAAAAACTGCAGCCCGACCTACCATACCGCCTTCAAAATAGCATACCCTTGAACCCGTATGATCGATCCACGTTTTATCTTCAGGGAAGCCTCGAGCGCAGAGGGTACACAGACTATCCCTTCGCTCGGAGATCTCGAGATGCGGTGAAAGCGACGGGCACGGTCTTGAATGAGAGCGCAGAGCCCGCAACCGTCGTAGTAGCGGCGTAAGGATAAAATCAATAGATCAAACTGCCGAGGCAATCATCTAGCATTAGGGTCCAAGGAGTATCTGGTGTAAATTTAATGTGGAGAATCATAAATTCACTCTATTATGCGATTGCTGGTAGTCCGCGTCTGAGGCGTGGGAATTGGGAATCTTCTGGCAGACTGGCAGGTGAATCTCGTTCTTCGGAAGTTCAGTCGGGCAGGTTATCATACAAACGGTTGGGCCTTTTTTGGCTACGGAATCCTCACCCTATCTCCTTGTCCGAACTACGATCACGGGCTCCAGCCACGGGTTTCTTATTCACGTCTTGTATGTATTTTGGGTGCGCAGAATCCTCGCAGATAATGTTCTCTGGGGTAAGAAGACCTATAAAAAGTCCATACAGGTCATTTCGATGTGTTGTCTCGAGATAATCGATAAGGTTCAAAGAAACTCGTCTTAGGAGCGCGAACTCCCTTCACTCCTGTGTCATTTTGATAAGTATCTTTAGATATTGCCACTGTGGAGTTGAGAGTCCGAGGTCAAAGCTACATGGACTCAGAGACTGGATGATGCCGGTCATTAGTTGACTTCCTGGTCCCTTCATGATTTCCTTCTTTGATTCACCAGAAGGAGCCCGATACCAACGCCTGTGACCCCGAAGGCCTACGCATTGGTATGGATTGCTCAGACTTGCTCCGTCATCTATACCAAGTTCCACCTCATCGTCCAACTCTCAACGACGCAAGCCAAGAGCACACTGAATAAAGGACACGTACAGACCCGGTGGCTCCCACCACCCCATTCTTCCTACTACGAAACGAACACGTCAAGCCCTCCACGCACGGTACGTACTACGTAGCATGCCCTCCCGTATATAAGAGCAAGTCTCGTCCCGTCGATATAGCACCAAAAGTATTTCTCGTATTCGATTCTCCGTAGAGACACGCTGCTACCAACTACTACACGTCAGATAGGTAGGTAAGGACTATATAAACCCCAAACACATCCCAATTCCCCACACCCAAAAAACACGCAGGAACAAACCCCCTTCTTCTCGCCACCGACCCACCGACAGAAAGAAACCCAAAGTGAACAAACCTAAGCGCTCACCGCCCGAAGGTAGGAGCAATGCATCAGGAGAGTCAAAAAGGGCACTTCTGTGGAGGGAAGAGGGAGAGTGAGGGACGCGGATGCGTGAGTAGGAGAGAGAGAAGAGGAGGCGGAGGGCGGTATAGTACTAAGAGGAAATAGGGGAAAAGTAGGTAGAGTAGCGAATGTGAAGAGAACGAGGAACGAGAGGACTCTGATAATGCATTATGAGAAGGATAATAAGAAACGATAGAGAAGTAACGGAGACTGGAGGGTATATGATGAATAAGTAGAGGAGACAAGATTCGAGATGGAGACGGAGCGGCTATAATACACACTAAATATAGCAGAGAGAACACAAAAATAGTCCAAAGATGCTGAGGGGAGGAACCAGGGAACAGCGTCCAACTAATACACACCAGACGCCTTCAAAGAAGCCTCAAAGGACTCCCAAGACATCGACGTCGGTGGCGTGCTGGGCTCAGTAGCGTCGTTACTGGTACTTGCCGACGCTACAAGGCCCTCCAAGAGCCTAGTCGTATCGTCGTTCAACCAAGTCGCCGAAATCCCACTCGTGTCCATGTCCATCCCAATGTTCTCGAAATCAAATTCCATATCCGCCATGCCAAATCCCATCTCGCTCCCTACCAATCCACCAGAACCCACCAGCTCAGTCACATCTCCGCCAACGCCTATTTGCGCCGATGCGGTCTCCTCCGCTTCCGTTGTCCCTTGAGCTTGAGCTTGCTGTTGTCCGGCGCCCTCGAACAGATCAACAGATGGTACACCCTCGGCCTTCGCTCCTGCGTCGATATCCTCACCCTCACCCTGTCCGTGGTGGGCGTTGACAAGGATCTCCCGGAACAGAGTTTCCATCGCTGCGTCATCGAGAGCGATTGGTGAGCATGAGGAATCGGAGGAGGAGGCGGTAGTAGTGTCAATGGTGCTGCTGGTGTCTTGGGATGGTGTGAGTGCGGACGCGTAGAGGTCGAGCGAGAGTTCAGATCCACCCGCTGCAGGGAAACACGGGGAACTTCCCGTGTATTCGCCACCCGTGCTAGGTGGCGAGTGGAATCTGACTCTGGCTCTGGCTCTGGCAAGTATGTGATTGGGGCAAGCGGAGTGAGGGGTGCAAAGGTCGGTATCGAGGGCAGAGTAGCGGATGACTGTGACGTTGGGGTACTGAATAGATCATGAATCGACGGTGAGGGTGCGGATGAGAGTGGTGCTACGGTGGTCGCAGACAGATCGGTCGACGGTGTCAGCGTCGTAGGCGGCGTAGAGGTTGCCGACGTCGACGGATGTGATGAGGGCGTGGTCGTTGTCGACGACGACGAGAGTACGCCATTGAATGGGACACTCGATTGCGTGGGGATCACTCCCGCCGTCGCCATCGTCGTTGTCCCGTTCGTCGCCGTCTGGCCGGTGAAAGCCTTCACAACAGCCTCCAACCCTTGTTCCAACGTCGCTATCCTCGCTCTCAACTCAGCATTCTCCTTCTCCTTCTTCTCCTCTTCCTCCTTAGTCTTCGCCGTCGATCCCGCAGTCGAGGCGCTCGGCAAAGACATCGAAGCACGTAACCGCTTGTTCTCGTCCTCAAGCTCAGCTACTCTCTGCTCCAGGTGTTGAAAGTGAGCTTTCTTCCGATCACGAGAATTCTGAGCTGCGATCCTGTTTCGATGAGCTCGAGCTTCTCGTCGTTCCTCGGGCGACACTTCAGATCGAGGTCGCTTGCGCGGGTTTGTATTGGAGGGGCCCGGCGCCGATGGCTCGGGTTCGGGTGTGGGTGATCCATACGAGTGGGAATCGGACATTGTTTGTTTTTCTTGCGATTCGTCGTTCGACAAGATAGTGGGAAAGGAGATTAGAAAAAGAGAGAACGAGGGTACGATAAAAAGATATATGTCGTGGAGGAAGAGTGTCAGGGGCCACCAACGTGGTGGTTCAGCGGAAACCAGTACCTTGGACGTGGCAACACGTCAGCAAACACGATTACCTGCGGGGTCACAGATCATGTGCGATGTGACTCACCCATAAATGGGCGTGGCGAAACGTGGAACGACGTGGAGTTCTAAACAAATAACAGTCCCATCAGAGAGCACTTTTACTTGCTTCATGAAAGGATAAATTGAACAAGGATATGGTCTTTCTGGAGAAGCAAAAACATGGCTTCTGTTAATTAGTGACGAGAGTGGGATTCGAACCCACGCCCCGGAGGACTAGATTTGACCGTTGCCTTCGCAAACCGCCTGATTCTAGCGCCTTAGACCGCTCGGCCATCTCGCCTTGCTCTGCTAGGTGACCTGAGCATCTATATACCTAAGGTCGCCCAACGTGAGGGAGTCCCCGAATCACAACATTCGGGCTTCATGCATTGGAGTGCATATCGAGCATTAGAGAGATATTCTGAAGAAGTTGACTGAACGGGTAAAGGAACGACAAGGAAAGAACGTTGTCCGAAGAAGTAAAGGTGTTTCAATGAATGAGTATATAGAGTAAGTGGAATGAATGCGCTATCTAAAATGAGTGAGTTGCCAATGTAGATATCTAAATCTTCAACTCAAGTGGTCGACCGATGACTTCACCACTACCATACCCACCCCCCATCTCCCCATCCCCCCTCCGACCCCACCGTAACCGACCTCGTAGTCGTAGTCGTCCCCCTCTCCTGCGTCGTCGTAAACGTCGTAAAAGTAGTAACCGTCACCGTCGCATTCGCCGTAATCACCCCACTCGCCACAACCGTACTCGTCGACGTCGTCGGCTGCGGTGGAGGTATCTGCGTAACTTGCGCCGTATTGACCGTATTCGTGACAGTCCGAGTAGTTGTATAGGGTGCCTCCGTCGTAGTCGTCGTGACAAGACGCGTAGTGGTGGTAGTTGACGTGGTGGTGGAGGACGCTTCGGTCGTTGTGGCAGTTGCGGTGAAGGTTTGGTTGTAGTACGGGTCGCAGACGTGAGGGTCGAATAAATCGGCGGGGTTGGGGGTGAGGTATCCTCGGCGGACGCCTTCGGTATACGACCTGAGTTTGAAGAAGAGGGAATTGGTTAGTACTTGTATTGGATTGGCACAGAAGGTGACATCATACCATTCTCTACCAATCTCCTGACCGCTCTCGATCTTGAAATTCCAAAACTACAATCCGAATGAATTTCAGGTTAAAGGCTCTTGCATTCCTCAAGAAACACTCAGACTCACAATCCACCCAGAGCCTCGCCCATATGCAATTTTCTGTGCGTCAGCCCACTTGCGCAAAAATTCATCGGACGCGTTGAATTGTGTCGGAAGAGCCCATTCTGTGAATCAAAATCTACACCGTAAGGCCCGTGATGATACGAAAGTGGTCATTGGGTAAACAACCCACCTCCGAACCACAACGGCGTGTTATTGAACGCTCGATCGTTCTCAACTCGCTTGAGGTCTAATCAAGTCGAATAGGGGTAGGTACCCAGCCTGACTCTAGTTATCTGAACCGCTCACTGCAGATATGGATAAGATATGCTTCCGGGTACGGATCAGCGACCCCCTGTGCTTGCAACGAAGGTAAACCAGGGGATCTTCGTCCGAATATAGTCGACTCACCCCAAAGGAATAATACAAATGATTGTCAAACCCAATAGGTCCAATCGCAGCGTCTGCCGGGTTAGGCGGACTGTTATATTGCCAGTTCCTATCCATGAAGCTTCAACGACCAAGAGAGCGTTAAATAACAGAAAGCAACAAAAAAATGAAAGAGACAACCAACTCACTTCGTATACAACGCTTCCCTATGTTTGAACGACCCACTCCCGAAATGAAGACCAACATCCAAAACCCCTCTTAAGCTCACATCAATCCCCTTATTCGTTCGACCACCACCAAACTCAAACCCATACCCCTCATCTCGCAAAATCTCCTCTACAATCGGCGCCGCATCCGCAACAGCCTTCAACGCCTGCCCCGGAAACCTGAAATAACAATCCGGATCTGCGGCGACCTTCCTCAACGCGTCTGATAACGATACCGGCTGAGAACCAGGGAAGAGGAGACGAGGAATCAGGTCGTCGTCGTCAAACGTCCAGATACCAAGGATAGCTTCGACGATTCGGACCGTCAGGACGAAGTTTTTCTGGACTTTTGGTCCGGGGTGGGAAAGGGTGATGAGGATGAGGCTCAGAGGGGAGTAGATACGAGTAACGAGACGAAGAACGTACATTCACCATACCCAGGTGTCTGATACGCGTCCATTAACGGCTCGTTCACGGCTTGAATTGCGAATACGGTGCTAAACGCGGGATCGATATGTGAGAGGGTCGTCATTACGGCTGTCCAAGTGAGTGCTCTTTGGTAGTTCTCGTCGGTCTGATTCAAGATAATGGTCGTCAATGCCATGAAACCGAACTCGGAGAGGCAAAACGAACATAGAATTGTACGTCTGGGGTACATCTTAGAGGTGTTCATGAGTTTACCATCTGTGATTCATAGGGAGAAAACCCCAAGGGCCGCTCACCTCCCCGCGAACATCTGTTCAAAGGCTTGCACACCGGGAGCTGCATGGTGATCAAGTATGACCTCAATACCGGCTTTCTTCAACTGGTTGAGTCCACGGCGCTTCAGATAGTCGACGATGAGCCTGGATCGTGAAAGAAACTCGCAGGGGTGGACATACGAGATGTTTGATACCACCACGAGGGAAAAACTCGGACTTGCGATCCACGAGTGGTTCGACGATCCAGTAACCAAGCTACTTATCAATAAGCAGGCCAATCCTAGCCCGAGTATGAGAGGAAAACGTACCGGAATTCGCACGGTGTTGATACCCAGACTGGCCAACTCGTCCACGTCAGCTTGATTGAACCATGTCTCCCTAGAATAACGCGTAGTATAAATCAATATCAGAGAGGAGACAACGCGGTTGAAGGACACCATACCAATGCTTTTCAAACTTCTGATCGACCGTGTCCGGATAAGCTTTTGCCAGGTCGCTACAAAAGCCAGGGAAGTTAACGTTGGGTTACAGGAATCTCGAAGAAGCTTCTCGTACAATTCGCTGCGAATGCAAAGAGTGCACGGGTCACAGTTCTCTCCGCCCATCGCTTCCCACTCTAGGTTTGGGTTAGCTTCGATGGCTTACGCCGGGTGTCCGTGAGAGTTCGTACCTCTTGGGAGCATCCATGGTTCTAGTACAAGCCTGAAGAACGTTCTGCTGGCAGGAGAAATATATAAGATGGCCTGAGGACATACCACGAGCCCAAGTTGACACCATATATTTTCTCTGGTGTCCCGTTGACGTTCACGATCGATGACAAGGATATCAACGTCGCCCCCAGAAGGAGAGAGAAGCGACGCATGGAGGGAGGGGGAGGAAAGAAAGAAATTGAACCAAAAAATTCATTGGGATCCGGACAACTCAGCTTAAAGTATCTGAGAGTGTTTTGAATCCGCGGAAGGAGGTAATGAATACATCCAAGATCGCGTTTTGTGTGTTTGAAATCAGAAAAGGTATGACATCCTGCTTTTCCGTGCACATAGCCTATCTGTCTGTCTGGCCTTTGGCGAAGCTGAGGTAAATACTTATCCGAACGCTGGGTTGCGGTATAGCGGGCTGGATATATCAAGCCTTTAAGCCAGGCCCCTGGAGTCACCCTTCTGTATGGGAGGGAGGAAAGAATAATCGAGGACCCACGAATTTCCAGGTATTAGATTCCGCGGAAGGTAAGAGTAAATCCAAGAACGCGTTTGTATTTGCCGTTCCGACTTTGGAAGAATGGACTCGCCCTCTCAATGGACAGAATTTTTGCATCCGAATCTTCTGGACACATCTCCTTTTCGTTGAGATTTGATAGTAGTGGCTGAGTTGCGCGAGCTAGATACGTCAGGCCTCATTATTGGTGGAGATAGACATTGAAAGAAACCACGTTAGGAAAAACGAGGAAGGACATTTCGACCGAGGGTTGATCATTGCGGGAGTAGCAGAAAGAGACGCTTCGGAGTTTGCCGGTCAAACTTCCGTCATTGAACGGCACGTGCGTCGCGTTCTGAATTTGCAAATCATCTCGACGTTTACCAGACTCCAGTTCATTATTGTTCAACTTCCTCCAGAATTGCGGCATCAAGGCTCTTTCATACTCATTTTTCATTTGCCACTGTCTTCGGAAACAATCTCACCTGGACCTACTACTTGGATCGAAATTTGATTTTTGGTCTAATGGTAAGTCCGCCCGACTTGTGATCTCCAGTTCTTGCAGCCTGATGCATCCGCTCGACCTCAGCTATACAAGTGTTCAACTTCTAACGAATATCGGACTTCAGCTTGACAAGTAGGATCCTCACAACGTCAATACATGAACTCTGTTTGCAAGGATTGGGGGAACGGATTGATAGCATCGCGATGCCACGACTGGGATACCTGAATCGAGAGGCTGGTGGCAGTCAAAGTGAGCACATCGATTTCTACTCCTATGACCCATGGTCCCATACCTAAGCCATTATTCGAAAGTGCCACCCAAATCTGGAGCCAGTGGTTAATAGGACGCCTGATTCCGGTCAATGGTGAGTGCATAGATGCCCTGTAATCGAACGATCTGACCTCTCTGCTCGACTCAGACAGACCTACCCAAAATGCCCCCGGATGTGACTATATCACTCGAGAACATAAAGAACACAGTCGATGCCACACTTGGAGTACATGAATGTGGCAGCAGAACCGGTGGTTAGTGGTCACTGGTGATTGTGAGTACATGTCGAATCCTATCGTCGTGACCTCCGCCAGTTTGTTCAACCCCGACGAAGAGCTCGCAGCCAGATACTCACACTCACGTCCACTCAGTACTCGACGTTCGACGCCCCTCCTAGAGTCGAGTGTTGGTTCGAGCTGCCGCCCCGAAAATGGGTGCCACGATAACAGTTCTACCCGGAATCTCTACTTCGCTTTGACCATGGCCACATGCCACCTACCACATACCTCCAAATGCGTGCATCAATGGCACAACGCTTTGACCTCACCAATCATGATATAAAGGCCAGGCCTCTCTCCAAACAATGCATCCCCACCCAAATCCTTAGCCGAAATGACTTCAGCCACTTCAACCCGCCCTCTCTCCCCAAACCCAACCTCACCCTCGACATCTCCTCTCGCACGTCGACGCGTCCCGACTCGCCCCCAATTCCTTGACTCGCACACCACACCACCCCCACCGGCGATTGCAGATCTCGATGCGTTGCTTACGCAAGATATCATGTCGTGGAGGGAGCTTTCGGACGAACAGGAGCAGGAGCAGGAACAAGAGCCGGAAGAGGAGGAGGAAGGGCAGCCGGAGGAGGGGAAGAGACGCACGTTCTTGCGTCGACAGGTTCAGCTTCCTGGCTACTGGGCTAGACATGGGTTCGGGAACGGGGATGGGCCGTCTAACATTCGATGGGATGTTCCCATGAAGGGTTCCAAGCTCGAGGATGCCGATGTGAAGTCTATGATGACGACACGGACGAACAAGACCCATACAGGTACGAGTTCTGTGAAGCTATCCTCAGCTGCACTAGCTCGCAAACGCCTCGACGAAGAACAAGCAGTTTACATAGACGACTTTAAAGCGCGCCTTCTCAAAGATTTGGAGAAAGACACCAAGATGCGGGAGAAGCAGCGTCTGAAGGAGCTGAAGCGGCAGGAACAGGATGGGAGGGATGGAGTGCGGAAGCGTCTTGGGTCGTTGTTCTGCCGACATACCGCTAAGGAGAGCTCGGGAATTTTGGAACGGGGAGTCGTGGACAGGACGGAGAACGTGAAGTTGGAGAGGTTACCTGGGCCGTTTGGATTTGTCGCGCCGTCTACGAAGCCCTCTCCTGCATCAATGCCGACACCCACACCACCTCCTCGCCGCTCTTCTGGGGGCACGGTCGCACCTGTTTCGAGCTTAGGCTCACGGAAGGCGCAGCCCGCAGAAGTTTTGGAGAGGAAAAGGAGGCTACGCCGTTCGAGGTCGTTCGCTGGGTTCCGTCCCGACTTTTCGATTGAGGATATGAAGGCCGTGGGGTTGGAAAGTGCGAGTCCCGAAATGGCAGGGTCGTATCGGGAAGACGTGCAGAGGAGGCAAGCTTACTATTTCTGACTTGTTTCCTCTTTCTCGACGATTGTTATGACCCCCTTCACATTCTACATCTATGACATATGCTTTCATGCTAAACTATGCTCACACACATGGGTCAATTATGCGTTTCCCTCGTCTGTCATTGCACGTCTCTGTATTCTTAGCACTTGAAATGGACTTGCGAACGAAAGACGACACCGGCGACCGCGCATGACAATCTCAATAACCACTCGCGAAAGTACCGATAAAAACACAAGCATATGACGAGCGGGAGCAGGTAACACCGTCTTTCGAGAGAGATACGTACAAAACAATGAATACGAGTGGTCCGACCTCGAAGCGCCAGAACCCATTGTATCTGGACCTCATATCCGAAGCCGGGATACGGCCTCGCCACCCTACTCAACCACTGGCTTGCATGCTGAACGCGATCGAGGCACAGCCAAAACTGGTATGTGATTTGATGAAGTTGAACATTTAGCAGCGGTCTGTGAATACATTTTGTCCTTGCAACTGTGGCGTACGAGCAGCATCTTAGAAAAGCGGGTAATACGAATCATATAATTGGAGAAGCAAGATGACGGAGATTTATATATATATATATAGCAAGTAGGGTCGAGGGGCGAGGAGAGCAAATCAACACAGCAACGTGATAGTAACGAGCAGAAAGTACAACAAGAGAAGGTAAAGAATCACCACCGTGCTCGAGCCTGAGACACCTTAGCGCCCAGGTGATTGAGCTTCCGCAATCCGGAGATGGTGAGTCGTAATAAACAAAATGGAATCGTAAGAGTACAGAACCACACAGCGGGACGATAGCAAGATTCAAGGAGCCTCCGTGAACGAAAACAGAGAAATGGTACCATAAGGTTTGGGATGCCCGGTCATCTAGGACCCGGGAGTCTGCGGCTACGCGATTCTGCGCCGAGAAGTGATCAAGAGGCAGGCGCCACAGAACTGCTACAATACCCGTGAGCTTTAGATATCAAAATGGCAGCAGCATGGTAGTTACCTAGACACCGACAGCTTGTCGAGTGGCGGTCAGGGCAACACAGATTCGTCCGGGGGTGAAGGCACCACAAAGATTCGACTATCCTCATCTCCTCGACGACCAGTTGCATTCTCCGATGTTTCATCTGATGACTCCTCTGATGGTTCCTCCGATGACTCCTCTGACGATTCCTCCGAGCCCTGTGGTTGGTCCTCCTGCTCCCTCGGTAACGAGGGCTCAAAGAAGCCGTCAATCTCGCTCGAATCGAGAGCGGTCTGCTCTTGGACCATCCCTTCCTCTGCTACCCGGACAGCGTGACCAAAACTCGATACCAGCCAACGACGATCCAGCCGAAGTTTGTTGCTGAGGGGGTCTAACACCATTATGAAGTTTTCTAGCTTGTGATCAGTCGTCTCGGGTGAAAAAATGAAGCTCCCGTGGTGCCGGTGACCTTCCGGATTGCGCAGAGAAAATTGAAACCGATAAGTGGGAGGCGGGACGGACTCGCTTGAGTAGTTGGGACCTGGCTTGTTGGGGGTGAAGGAATAACTATGACTTGCGACCTGCGTTGGCGATCTGTCTTGCTCTTCCGAAATAACCCAAAGGAAATCCAAGGAAACTCCCGAAGTGGCGGGCAATAATCCCATCGTGAGTTTCACCAGTGGGGAATCTGGAGCAGTTCCCTCAGAGGGGGAGACGGTAACACTCCCGTGATGCTGGCCTGCTGGACTATGTAGAGAGAATTGAAACTGGTGGGTAGGAACAAACTTGATCTCGAGTTTCTTGAAAACATATTGGTTGACTTCCTCGCCATGAATATGGACCTGGTAGCAGCCTGGTGCAACCTCCGAGAAAGCATCAAACCTAAGTGGAACCCACTTGGACCACTTTGATGAATGAACTGTCTTCTTCATATTGTCAACTTCCCATCTGTCATCAAGAAGGTTGTCCTGACGCCACTGATATATACTAGCCACAAAAGCTCCGCCTCCACGTGAAGTCAGGCCCTTTGCCAAAAGGATAGGAATAATCTTTCCATAATAGGGAATATATACCATGGCCACGACCCTGACATCGTACCGCAGGCACATCTCATGCCCATGAGACATACACAGTGGTAAGGGCCGCCCCCCTTCTGGATTTGAATCCTGTTGTGGTGGTTGTAGTCCAATTTGATAGTGTGGTAGTCGAAGTTGGAGAGCATGATTCCTCCACTTCCGGCGGTTGCGGACAATGGTGTGGGTGACCTTTGCCAAGCCCTTTGGTCCCACATAGTTGTGGCACTCGTTGTGAATGAAGAACATAAGATTTCTATGTTTCTTGACTAACGATAGAAGTTCATGAAACCGCTCTAATGTGAATGAAAGGTTGGAAAGAACCAGGGTTGTAAAAGTTGGCGGTAAACTTGGAAGGGAATATAGGATCGAAAACACTCCCTTCCATGAGGTGATGGCATTTGGGAGATGAAGAATTTCTATCAAGTGCATTTGTGCAATGAACTTGTCTTTGCTGCCCTCTATGAGAGCTGAGTTGATGCACATATACGGAGGAGAGAACTCAGGAGATCCAGGGCCATCCGGATCCATACGGCCAAAACAAGGAGGTGGTGTTATGGAACGAAGACGTTGTATGGAGAGCCTGACATAAGCAATCAGGTCATGGTAGGGATCTGATAAACGCTCGTCATCCGTGAATGATGGGTGGAGAAAGTTGATCAGCTCAGATGCAGCAGCAAGGGGTTTTAGGCTGAACAACATGGAAAAGTGGGGAGAGTGGCCAAATTGAATAGTGTGATATAGGATGGCTTCCCACTGTTGTAACACAGGATCATTTGCAGGGAGAAGCCTCAGTGAGCGTATCTCGCTTGACAAGGTATCCCATGTCTCACGATAACGTTGAGGGCTATTGGACGACTCCAGCCTGTTATAGTGCCTCTCATTGGTAGCCAACTTCTCTGCTGATAACCGCGCTTCCATCTTCTGGATCCATTGTAGCCTAAGTTGGTGGGAAAGAGTGTCGGATAGGCCTGCATGCCTCACAAAGCGGTGATCCATAATGCAAAGGTAGGTCTCCAGAATAGCACTATTAAACATCAGTGCATACTCTTTGTATGTGAGGATACGTTCGGTTGAGCCAAGGTACGGGAATGTGACCCCATTCATATTGCCACTCCTGGAAAGGCAGTAGTCACCCTTCAGATCACACACTTGACCTATTTGCATGTACTCCCTATCCAGATGTGACAAGAGAGGGGGAGGGAGTGGGGGAGTGGGAGTGGGAGGGAGAGCCTCACTGCAGGATTGAGATGGGGTACCAGAAAAGACCTGGAGTGACCATGACAGATGTAGGTCAGAGTCCATATCTGGTGGTGCAACCAGTCGGCAAAGTAAAGTGTTGGAATAGTCGATAATTAAGCTGATGGATTGACTATCAAGAAAGCCTGTACTTGCATCCTCCAATTCTTCAACAAAAGTGACCTCAAGAGCACGGGTACCAGTGAGCTGGCGGGTGCGAGACAAAAAGGTACTGTGCTGGGTTTTTCCACCTCTAAGAAGAAATGAGAGTGAGTTCCACCTGGCACCATGGGGAACAGCAGTCACACAAAGAAGCTTCTGTGAGGTCTTGTCTGAAAGCTCCGCAAGTACTGCATAGTAGATTGAAGAGCCATCCACCTCAATCCGCTCCAATGGGCCTACATATGGGGTGGTAGCAGCAAGAAAATCCTCCACACCATGAGCAACAAAGGATACTATCCACTCCTTGTCCTGGTCCACATAGTAAGCCATGGGCTTGTTTGTTAGCAGAGATATATGGTGCGGAGAGGTGATGAATGGGAACATATGATCTGTGGTCGGTGATTGCTGGGCCTGGGCAATGGGGAACAACTCGGGGTCAGGACAAACATCGAGATAATTTCTCTCTTCTGCATCTGCTGAAGCCGGTCGTGATTTCGGGAGCAATGCAAGGCGCACAGTCAATCCTGTACCCTGTTCATCCCAAGACGGGTTAGAGCCCCATAGGACAAGACGTGAAATGGAAAGGGCCGCTTCCACCCCGAACCAGACATACGGTCCATTTTTCGCGCTTGTCTGGCTGACCAGGTTGAAACACCCTACATAACCAGTCACGATCATACCCATCCCTACTGCCAGAGAGACCTGCAGTATGACCAAGGTGAGGTGTACCGACCTCGGTGCTGGGATACCCTCTCCATGACTCCGCTGTGTCTCAGAGGTTGGGCCTTTCTCGAGATCAGAAGTACGTTGTTTGGAGAGCTGTTTCAAACGCGCTTCCAGCAGCATGTCCTGTTCTTTCTTGGATTGTTCGATAGTGGGAGGATTCCGATATGTCTCCTTCATAAGGAGAAGACTAGACGAGGTGATGTGGTATATTCGGCGCTGCAGGGCGAGTTGTATGGAGACTACACACAAGAAGGAGCCGAAGGATCGGAATGCGGGGAAAATCCACACCAGAGCATTTCGTGGGTCATGCCTGGCGAGATAAATGTAGGGTGTGAGGGCAATTATCGACGCAAGTGCTGAAGTTAGAACAAGGCAAAGATTCCAGGATGGATACAGACGCTGAGAAACATTGATTAGGCAAAGAGCGATGCTAAGACTAACATGCGTACCTTGAGACCGGCATCCGTTCCTTCATCCTTCTTCCATCCAAATCGCTCTATGTTCGATATCATCTCCGGATTTTTAATGTGTTGCTCCTTCATCAGGCGCTCCAATTGTAATTCCGCGCCGTATCGCTTCGTTCCCGGTGAAAGGGTGACCATAGACGCTACTGACCCTGCTGTAGCGAAACCGGCGTCTTGTAGCCAATTTCCTCCATAGAAGGGTTTCGTCGTTGCCGCAAGAAAGGTCGCAAACGACGTCTTCACTACCCCGAGGCTGCCGAAAATAGAGAGGGGAGTCGCTGCCGCATAGAGGTAACCTTTTTGTAGTGCCTCTCCTACGTGCCGTTCACATTGCTCGGTACCCAGCAGAGGAAGAAGGGCTGCGATATCTTGGATCCCATTGGATATGGTATCGCCGAAGTTCTGGGTTTGTGCCATCGTCCGACCTAAATTGGAGAATCAGGGTGTCGGTATCGCGAAGAATTTGGTGAGCTTACCTTGGAGGGAGTCAGAACGGAAGGTATCAAACGCCTTGAACTATGATTCGTCCATTTATACTTAGTGGGCTGTCTAGGGCATATCAGGGCACATGGCAGCTCGGGGAGCGTTTGCGAATATGCCCTATTTTTGGATCCCGTCGTGTGTCCTCGTGTCTATATTCGAAGAGGACTCTGGGAATTTTCGATGAGTAACCTGCAGCTGAGAATTGTGAGCTCAAGTTAACGTATGTAGAGACTCGACTCACGAGAGTTACGTCTACCTAGCTCATGTTTCTCTTCATTGTTGAATGCCCTGAGCTAGTAGCAGCATGTCGTATCTCTACTAGTATCTGGAGTATCATGCCAACGTCGTTGAAATGAAGAGAAGGAGGCCTGTGGGAATTATGGAGCCAAACCAGTTGAACGTGACCGCTGGCTTGTGTCACATGTATGATGTCCCCCAATAAAGGCTCTAATAACTCGCCCACAATGAATCGCGTACGCAACAGGAATTTCAGACAATTTGGTGAATGTCACCTACTCAGGTCACGGCTAGGATAGATGTAGCGCTGGTCAATGGTGAGTCTACATAACCCAATTCGAAGACCCATTCCTGAAGCTAAAGCTTGGGTTTGACCCTCGGATCCAAGCTTACAGCCTGTATCTATAGTCACCGCTCAATAGTCCGCTTCTCAGACCTATCTAAGCATTCCTACTACTAGCGCGGATGACATATACGACAGCAAGAGGAACACGATCGCGATAGTATAGCTGGGACGAGCAAGCGACCTCCCGATTGTGGTAATAGAAGAGGTGCGCGTATTCTTCCCTAAAATCCCACCGATTTTTGCTCAGCCACCTTGCGGTCTCGCAGCCAGATATGCCTACACAATGGCCATTTAACGCCCAGCGCTCTCACCGAACGAGAGCCGCAGTACTAGATTTCCACGACGCTTTGAACCACATACTTCCGAACCGAGCATCAGTGGCACAATTCTTTGACCTCACCAGCGCACGATATAAAGGGCAAGCCCTTCTCGCCAGAATATGCCTCATCCAAGCACTCCAAATGACCACCTTAGAACCAATTTGGCCCCTCCCCAACCTCGACATCTCCCCTCACACATAGTAGACACGTCCCATCCCGCCGTCCTCAATTCTACCCCGACTCACACACCTCCACCTTCGGTGATTGTGGATCTCGATGCGTTGCGTACGCGGGATATTATGTCATGGACGGAGGTTTTTGAGGAACGGGAATCGAAGCAAGAGTCGGGGAGGGGAGGAGGAGGAGGAGATGAGACGGACATTCTTGCGTCGACATGTTCAACTCCCGAGCTACTGGGCCAGACATGGATTCGGAAACGGGAATAGGTCGTCGCAAATTCGTTGGGGTTCCAGGATGCCGTCCTCGGCTCGTAAAGGAGAAGGTTGCTTTATTTGTCGAGATCAAAGCTCGCGTTCGTAAAAACCCTGAGAAAGACATCAGGATGCGGGAGAAGCAGCGTCTGAAGGAGATGAAGCGGCAGAAACACAGGATGGGAAGATGGGAGGGAAATGTCTCGGGTCGTTGTTCTGCCGACGTGCAGCAAAGAACTCGGGGATGTTGGACAGGGGAGTCACGATGGAAAGGACGAGAGGTTGCCCGCGCCGTCAACGAAGCCCTCTGCACCACTCGCGCCAACGCTGACACCTACACCTCCTCGCCGTTCTTCCGGAGGTACGGTTCCGCCTCCTTCAAGTTTAGGCCCACGGAAGGCGCAGCTCGCAGAATTTTTGGAGAGGCAGAGGACGCTACGCCATTCGAGATCGTTTGCTGGATTTCGTCCCGACTTTTCGATTGAGGTCATGAAGGCGGTTGGATCAAAGACTGCGAGCTCTGAGGACTGAAGCTGAAGCTTTGAGAGCTGCACCGGGTCGGCGTGCAGAGGAGGCAACCTTGCTATTTCTGTGCTCTTCCCCTTTCAAACGGCCTACTTATGACATATGCTTCCATACAAACCTATGCATCTCTCTGCTGCATCTAATTATCTGTCAATGTATTTTTCAGCACTCGAAATGGACTTGGACTTTTGAACGGAAGAACAACGACAACGACCACGTACGATTAAATTCCAACATCCAGATGCGAAAGTAAGTACAAGTAAAAGCACAAGCAAGTGACGAGGGGAGTAGGTAACACCGTCTTTTGAGAGATGACAAGAAACGAAAAGGATATTACAGAAAACCGTGGGCTTTGAAACGTATATGGTACACATAAATAGTCGATAAAACGTCCAAAAGAAGTCGAGAGAGAGAGAGACGAGGCCTCATCGGATGAGCTTGAAGTAGAGTATAACCAGCACGACGATGACCAGGACGACGCCGAGTGCGCTCAGAATGAACCGTTGTTTGTACATCCTGCGAGTTGAACAGTTCAGCACACCGAAAGAAGATAGAGAAAATAGAAACGTACTGCCTAATCATCCCTTTCAGCGTTACAGACGCACGGTCAATCGACGTGTCCGCCTTTCGTAGCTGTACGAGAATGAATATGTCAGGGCACCGTAGCAAAGACCAAGTCACAGAGCAACGCACTGTATCTCTCGTCCCCTCAATCCTCTCCCTATCCTGCCCCAGATTCCTCAGGATATCCGCCCCAAGTGCCTCCGTCTCCAACGCAACCCTCGTCGCATCATCCAGTCTCCGACTCCCATCGTCTAACGTCTGCGTTCCGCTCAACAGTCTCGTCCTCTCGTCTTGGTATGGATCATCCGACCTCGAAATACCCGTCCCCATTCGATTTGGACCTAAAAGCTCCCCACGCGAAGCTTTGAGATGCATATCCTTCGCAACCCTCTTGAGCCTATTCATGTCAATTTTCGATTGTTTCAGCTGCGAAGCAAATTGAGGACGAATGGAAGCGGGGATTTGTGACAGTTCGTGTTCGAGTTGCGAGACTAGGTCGTCTGCTTCGTCGAGTTCGAGTTCGACTTTGCGGAGAGTTGCTTTGCGGTGTTCTACATAGGGCTGTTAGCTGGGAAGAAGGGAATGGCAGTCAAGAAGATTGAAAAGGAAGGCTGCTCGAGCACACGTTGCCAGCGGCAACTCTGAGAAAACGAAAAGACTAACCCCCGTATTGCTCAACAACCTCCCTCTCCAATTTATCCCGCACACTCCTGATGATGTGTTCAAAGTCTTGATGGTAAGCATCGAAGAGGCTTGCTGGTGTTTCGTCCATTCTGGTATATTTAACAGTAAAGAATAACGTTAGGAGGAAGCCACGTCCGACAAGGGAGAAGTAGGTGTAGTCGTAGTCGACGACGGAGACGGCAACGATGACAAGAGAGAACAATGCCCCTGGCCAGTGGAGTTTCAGTGGTGGCTGGATTAGGGAGGTCGTTCTCACGGTCTGCCTGTTTTGCCGTCCCAAGTATTTCATCTGTAATCAACTCCGAAGTTCAAATCGAACCTCGACGTCCTCCTCGGTGTCTCCCCTGACAACAAGTTCAACCCAACGACGCGTGTCAGGAATATGCTATTCTCTACAAGCCGAAACCTTCTCAGTAACAAATTTGATTTAAACGAAGCGCTGCCAACATCTCAATCAATGATCATCGAATCGTCCCTCCGAAAGTTTTCTTATCCTGCGTGCCATCTGGTCTCCCAAAGGCGGACTATAGTGAACGCAACACCCATTCAGATGTATTCGACTTAACCAACCGTAGGGACTAGTACCATCAAGCTGGGGCTCATCAAAACCATTGACCGTCAGACCCGGGGGGCTCGCGGATTTACCATACATCAGCCATCAGTACAATAGCACTCAAACTTGTCATCGAATGAAGTTGTCAGATGCTAATCACACTGGTGACTACTTGATTTTCCCGTTAACCGTGTTTATTCTCAAGCCAAGCCTTCTCCAGTAGCAAGTTTTCAATGAAGCGCCGGCATCTCAATCATCGAACCTTCGCCCCGCCATGAGCCTCCAACTTTCCCAACCGCAGCAGTGACTCCTAGTACCATCAAGCTGAGACTCATCAGAATCACTCGCCGTCAGACCCGAGAACTCGCGGATATAGCATGGCTCAAACCTGCCGTTGAATGAAGCTGTCACTGGCATACTAGTAGCTGCTTGGACCACTTGATTTCCGGGTTCATTGTATTCGAGGCCCAGGGGTGGTGGCGCGGATTTCTGTTGAAGGGCCTCAACTATATCCCCTGAATTGAACGGCAACTTGAGAACTGGTATCTTGAGATCGTGACGACCCCATGTATCGGACCAACTTGCCGTCCATAAAAGCTGCGGAAGTTTGGGGAGAGAATCAACCAGGAACGACCTCACCAAGATATCCATAGGCTCTGCAGGGCTCTGCTCGTAACCCCATGTCCTTCACACCGAAGAAGAGGACGCCATTCTTGCGATGGATCGCAACAATCGTGACAATTCTCGCCCTCTTTCCTCTCCAAGCAGCCACATGCACTCCACAGAAAGACATTGCAACGGGTGCAACCCCACGGAAGATCATGGAACAAGTCGAGGAGTTACTCTGGGAAAGAACGTTACCCCCCCTCGATCTCGAGAAAGGTAATTGCAAGCTTCTTCGTCCCGGTGGGTCGAATTCGAGCGTTGGTGCGGAGTGGATTCGGTTGGTGAGTCGTGAATGGATGTACTTGGGTACTTTTTCATGGATCTGAATCATGAATAGGCTTACCATGATATGTCGACGCACAACGTGGAGGACGGAACGGGCGGGTTGGATGCTTCTATAATATTTGAACTTGACAGACCTCAGGTATGGCCCACATCCTCTTCCTGAACTTGACTTGATATTGTGATCATGATGCATTCCTTATTTAATTTCTTTTTCAATCCCACCAGAACATAGGTTCCGGAATGAGCGAAACCCTAAAAGACTTCTCACCCAGCGTAAAACCCTTCGTCGGATGTAAGTAGCACTTACACCCCAAACCAATCTCCCCCAAAACCCCCCTACTCAAATACAACCTTCCCAAAAGTCGCTGACCTCATCGCCCTCGGAACCGTTGTCGCTCTCTCTGCCTGCGGTGGACCCACAATCCCCTATCGCGCCGGCCGCATCGACGCAACATCCGCCGGACCTGCTACCGTCCCCGAACCGCACCAAGACCTCGCTTCACACACTGACGCGTTCAAACGTCAAGGATTCACCCAGTCAGAGATGATAGCGCTCGTTGCTTGTGGTCACTCGTTTGGGGGAGTCAGAAATAAGGATTTTCCGGAGATTATCCAGAGACCTATGGATGAGGTGGATTTGGCGCTTTTTGATGGGACGAGGGCATTTGATAATGAAGTGTAGGTTGATTTCCCCCCCTCCCGAGTCCCGACGAGGTTTCTGATGGTTGAGTTGATATGTGAACTACTAGTGTTACCGGCTACCTCGACGGTACGACCCCTAATCCCCTCGTGGTTGGACCTAATGTTACGACCAACTCGGACTTGCGAATTTTTTCCAGTGATGGTAATGCCACGATGCAGAGGTGAGTTGAGTCGAGGCTTCGTTCCGGAGGAAAGAGAAGCTGATGTCTGCCATAGTATCGCTTCTCCAGAAGTGTTCAGCAAGACCTGTGGTGACTTGTTTGAACGGATGATCAACACCGTACCCGCAGGCGTCACTCTAACCGACGTGGTCGAACCTATCAAATATAAACTTGGACTCACGACGTTGTCTCCTAGACATCATTTGACAAACGGTTCGAATGCTACTATCAGGTTGTCGACGCGTCTCCGGGTGAGTGGGGCTTGGAGCTCAGATTGCACCGTCATGGAGTAATCTAACATTGACTATACAGGTCATGGGAGAAAATCCAGACCGTAAAATAACATTATTCTGGAAAGATAAAACAGAATCTACCAAGACCTGTCCCGACACCGGATGTTCGATCTCAACGCCTGCCAGAATCTTCCCGAGCTCTGGCTCGTTGATCGCACAAAGACGGGGTATCACTGGGTGTCAACATCACAAGTTCCGTTTCCAAATTCTGGTTCGAAATCGACGAAGGGGACGGTTCTCCCCCGGATCGTTTCGAGCCTGAACCTGATGCGATGATCAAACAAGATACAGTCGCGTTCGATCCGATACGTTCGAGTATGGTCACTAGTGCGGATCCACTTGGGCCAGCTCGTAGGTCTATTGTTTTGGCGGTACGTGCAGCGTTCCACCCCCCATTCGTGGCTCTCACTAACAACCATACAGGTACGCGGCGACCCCTCCCAAACCAACATATCGCTATCCATTCTAGCTCGGTGGCAACCCGGCTCGTTCGATGAGACGCCTTTCCCATTGCCCCCCGTTACCGAATTCCCACTTACACAGGTAGATAGTACGCAGTTCCCCTCCGTGGCCGGGTATACGTTTTTCGTGGCGTATGTTGGACGAGCCGTGAGGTGGTTTGATATCGTGGCTGAAGTCGGTGATGAGAAGATTCGGGAGGAGAATGTTATGTTTTGGGTGTAGGATCTCGATGGTTTAGTTTGTAGTTCCTTAGAACGAACATACTAGGCGAAAGCTGTCCCATCGTCAACGGTGTTCCGATTGTCGACCGGATCCAGTAATCCAAAGTCGAGTACGCTTAATCGAACTGGATATGCCAAAGCTAACCTTTGCGACTGAATGTGAAGTAGAGACAAAGGGCCGACGAGAACTATTCCGCTCCTCAAGGATCAAAGCTTAAAGCTTCAGCCTGCCTCCACAGCGCCTTCGTCCGACCCTACTACAGGCTCGTGCCCAAGGCGTGCATCTACTATTCAACGTGCATGAGGGAAGGACACGACTCTTGAGCATCAAGTTACCTCTCCGGCGAGTTATAACCTGAGGCCTGAGACCTGAGACGTGATACTGTTGAGAGGGTCAGAAAGCCACCAGTCAACTACCTAACTCGCAACAGGCACGTCGTTGGAAGTTCCGAACTAAGTTCCTGATTGGCAGTGGGTCCTGGCAGCGGGTGTTCAGGACGAGTTCCTTTGAGTATCCCGGGAGAGTACGTCAAAATGCCCTGTATGAGCTTGTTGCAGGCCTTAATACACCCCAGAATAAGTGACCTGCGAGATTTCTGCGCACCTCGAATGCATTCAAGGCGTGAATTAGAAGGTCATTGCCTTTCGTGATCGTTGAGTTTGGAAGAGATGGAGGGGTGGGAATTCTATAGCCAAATAAGTCAAACAATGGCGTGTGACGCGTCAGACATGTCACCGAATAATGATTCGCGCCCACAACGTCCAACATTGGACCAACACAACCAGCCCCTTGACATCCCTTTGGTTTGCTCCCCTCCTTTCCTATGAATACCAGTAAAGTTTAGGAGCACTACATCGCGACTCTTCCGTACGCTTATTTTCTCTGACACATTCGCACAACAAACATGCAATCGCAAATTTCAACCATCCTTGGAGTCGCTTCAAGTTCCAGAACCTTGACTCGAAATCGTTCGCTCGGAGAATGTTGAAGTAGATGAAGACCTGGATGCCGGGTAAGCTGACAAGGCTTGGGTAGGCTTGATTTTGATGGTGAGGCCGCAGTCATAAGCATGTCGTGAGCATTTCAACTCTCCGGCGAGTTGTTACCTGAGACGTGATCGAGACGTGATACTGATTAGAGAGTTCCTTTCAAATCGCACCTCTTGACTATTCAATGTTCAGTTGTCATTCACTACGGATACTTTGGGTACGTTCACTTATATTACATCTGATATCTGCCTAATATTAAGCACAAGTTGATCAAACCATATTGCTGACAATTCATGCCTCCCTGTTTGTATCTCAATTGCCTCCCGCCCCTGCTTTTCAATGGTTTTGCTATTGACCAATTGCAAGCAGAGCGATGGGTCGTCAGAAGACCAGAATCTACAAGCGCGTTGTGCCAGTTGGGGGGAGACCCTCGATACCCGAATGACTTTATAAAGACCGCTGAAGCAGGTCTTGAGATCTGAGAACTTACCCCCCCCCCCAAGAATCTAATCGCCTTTCTCATATTCTGCTGCTTCCTGGATATACGCACCATGGCATCCACGCTCATCGTAAGTTGCTCTTGCCTCCTACTTCCCACTTGACTCACCCTTACCTACAGGTTGGTGCCGGTCCCTCGGGTGATTTTAATCTTTCCTCTCCGCATTTAATCCCGCTCATATTCTCTGAGGTCTCTCCTTGGCCCTCTCTCTTCTGAAGAACGGTGTCCCCGTCCGCATTGTCGAAAAACGACCAAACCACCCCATCGGTCAGCGAGGGCCTGGTATACATGTAGGGATGTTGCATTCGTGCCATATTTCACTCACTGAGCTCTTTTCCAGCCAAGGACGATGGAACTATATGATATCCTAGGGATCCTCGCTGACATTATGGCAGCCGCAGG
>JANHQD010002931.1:0-55150 GCA_024721195.1 Marasmius sp. AFHP31
GTCGTCACAAGCTTGACTGGCAAGGCATTCCAGGGACGAGTGGAGCCTGAGCAGGCGAGCGCCTTCAACGCCACGCAATTGCAGACCATGATCAGGTTATACGAGAGGATACAGGTGCACGTCTTCAGGCTAATGGCCACAGATTCTGTGCCCAAGGTAAGTAAATCTAAGCATCTGAGTGGCGATATTTACTCATGCAATAATCCGTAGTTCATCAAGACCCCGAAGTTCTTGGCCATGAGAAATTGGGTCGAAGATTTCGACCCGACCGACGACGATGTCCGGCTGCTCGCTTCTGCGCCTTCCCAGCCACCTGGTTTGAATGCAGAAGAGACTGGTGGTGCCTACATCACAATATCGCAACACGCGAGTGAAAGGGAGCACCGTCAAAGAGAGCAGGTACAGGAAACGCAACAGGCGGCTCCTCAATCATGAGATTGGGACGTTGTTGAGTGTCTTGATTCATTGTGACTCGTTTTCTTTTGGTGGTTTCTGTGGACCTCTAATCATGGTTCTGTTCGCAATCTTTCGTGTGGTTATATCGTCCGGCACTCACGCATTTCTTGACACTGTTCATCATTCTTATGCGCATCTTTTCTTCCGTTCTACACGCACTGGCTAGGCACGTCTACCCCGGGGGGCTTTTTTTTATTTCCATTTCTCTTAATGATTCCATCTTCCGATGTCGATATTGCTTAATGTTGTACAGAACCTCCCCCAGTGCGCGAGTCTTCCTATGTCTACCTCTCCCTTCAGGCCGTGGTCTAACAATATCTGTAGTAACTAGTACCTTACACACTTTCCTTTAATAGACCAATCATTAACTTAAGCTACATCCTCATAGTAGTTACGAGAAATAAAAAAACTCCACTGTACTATGTGTACATGTAACAAAATTAGACCGTCGACAACGGACGTTCAGTGATATGTTCAAGGTCGGATTGTTACCCGAAACGCAACGAGGATCCTGCCGATTCGGGGCACACCACCCTGCGCAGAAATGTACACTCCGGCTTTCGTTGTCGCGGCCACTTCTTGCTGACCATGTTGTCATTGAGAAAAGCAAAGACGGCGCGCACGGGCCACTCACGATCCACGTGTGCAGTGTAGTAGTCCCGCAGAGACACTGACGTGTTCCAGGCAATCCCCCTTCGATTCAACGGCGACACGGCCGAATCCACGAGTTGAATTGCAAAACTCCGTTGAATATGTCGTGGCTCAAAGGAATGGCAACAGGCGAAGACCCAGAACCTTACAGAGAACCACCAACAGCGCCGTTAGTCAGAGACCCCTCTCAACCTAACAGGATGGTTTCGAACAAACCAGCGAACAAACCTTTTCTAGCGTGCGTAACAAGGCTTCTCATTCATGGCATTGGCTGAACCGACCCTCGAAACTTTACAGGTATAAGGAATATCGCGATAAACAGGCTAAACTCCACGAGGAATGGTTGGAACGCAAGAAGGAGCGTGATGAAAAGATTGCACGCGGAGAGGAAGTTGGCCCAGAAGAAAAGGATCCTACTGCACAAGAGGAGGTCGGCTTGTTGGGTCTACTCAAGTTCCTCCTCATCGTGATTGTGTGCATCACGTTGGCGGGCAAGTTCATCACTGGGAGTTACCTTTGGGAGTACGACGGGAAATGGGTGCGGCTGCGGACATATTTCCCTGAGGTCAGTCCCTTAGCTCTGTGAAAAACAATCACTGGTTCCGACATCTTCGACATCCGCAGCCTGGCCAACGCTTGTTCTCTGAACGCATGCTATCCGAATTTGACGGCAGAGTGCCTGGCAGACCTATTTATCTTGCAGTGAGGACCCTTCTTCAAACTAAACCCCTGCATCCGCAATTTGCTTATATTTCTACTCCAAGATTGACGGAGATGTCTACGATGTCTCGAAAGGAAAGGCGTATCAGCCGGGAGGTTCATATCACATAATGTACGCACCAAAACGTGTGCGACAAACCCGGTCTATGGATCTTGTCTAATTTTCTCCATCTAGGGCCGGTGTCGATGCTGCTCGCGCGTTCGGGACAGGATGTTTCAAGACTCATCGCACTCACGATTTGAGAGGGTTAAGTGAACGGGAACTCCAGGTCTGTGGCCCTGATGCATATCACATTCATACCCGTCTGACTATGTTGTGAAGGGCGTTGAGCACTGGAAAAAATTTTACACGGAACATAAGGATTACTTCAAGGTGGGCAGAGTATCGCATCCACCGATCGATCCGGCAAGTCCCATTCCAGAGCACTGTAAAAAGGACGCCGACACCAGCAGCAATCCGAAGAAGGACACTCCAGAGAGGGCCCAGGTTAAGGTCGGACATGCTAAAGGAGACCTATGATGCCATTACCCAACTTATCTGTACATTATTTATATACCGGATGCGAGATTATAATAGGTGTCCGAGGTATGCTGCATGGAAAGTGAGATATTGTACATTGTTCATGAATCGTGGTCGATGACGGCGAAGTTACTGTGTATTCAGCGGTGGTAGGCCGATGTTAGCGCGGCGACACGAAAACGTATAATATCAACATACCACTCCTGGAGATCCGTGTGTCATAAGGTAATTTTTGAGAATGGCGAAGTCCGCCATCGAGGCGTCCATCATTGAGGTGAACGGATTGTCGCGGTATTTGGTTACGAGGATGTTACCGCGCCAGGCGCGCTCTTCGTCAAAGTTCGTCCCCTGAATGTTACGAATGGTTTTGTTGACTGGGAAAGGCATGCCATCTCTGGATGCAACGGGATAGAATATTATGTAGGGGTTGGCAAATTTACGGTTCATGCCGTCCAGAGCCTCCACGAGCTGTCAGAGATCAGTCAGGGCTCCGGAGGCGTGTGCGGTAGGATCTAAGGATTACCTGGTACTTCCAAGCCCTAGGCCCGAGACCCTCAGCAATCTGAGCGGGCATCGTGTTAGTGACTTGGTCGCGTTTGAAATGAACTTCAAGCGCCACTCACATAATCCATATGGACTTCGGGATGGGGCATTCGCGTCGGATTTTTGGTGTAGGAGCTGTGATGTCCTACGAACATGGGACTGGGACACGATGCAACTGTGAGCTGAGAGTGCTGTACATTCAAGAAAGAACAGACCTAGTCATTAGTTGTACAATGGATGGCGTGCGGCCTAGGAAGCCAAGGAAACGTCAGTAGGTTAGTTCTGAGAGTCAGGGTGGACGCAGGTACCGTCAGAGGGAAATAAGATAGCGTCAAAGTGAACTATTTCCTCCATGGTGTTACAATAGAGACTAGCCTGTAGCTCTGAGTGGGATCCCGAGAAGAAGAAAGTGGGAGTGGGATATTCTCTTTCTTTGGCAAGCAGACGGTCTTTTATACGGTCTTGAAAGCACCCCAGAGCGGAGTTAGGTCCTTGCAAGCAATGCCACCGTAGCGCGGCCGCCATCTTGTCATCCACGGTTCCAAAGTGGGCGTCGTCTCTGTACACGAGGATGATCCAAGATGATTCAAGAGCGAACGGAGCGTACACTGAATGGGGCGAAAATCATTCAGAGGGAATGAGGCTGCCGCTCATTCATGCACATTTTACCCGTCCGATCTTGATCTTGAGGGACTTGACCACCGCCAAATGAACGATAGGAGCTTTCTGAGGCGCATTGGTATGGCTGATCCCTAATCTGTGGTCGAAGATCAGAGAAAACGGGCATTGAGAAGGTCAAAGCTCCGTACGCACCTCCCTCGGCAAACTATCCCTCTTTGCTCGAAGTCGTGGCCAACCCTATGGGTCCTGAGTCTTTCAAACTTGTGACGAGGGTCCTCATGGCTTCTGGTTTCGCCGGGAGTGCGCAGTGACCTGAATATGGTCCTCATAGACACCCGCGACAAGTTTGCGACAATGTTCTCCGAGGAAGCCCTGCTCAGGCGCAAGTTCTAAGCGAGATGAATCCTGCCTCGATTGAAATACATCTCCTTTCGATGATTAGGCTGTCTCACGTAGGAGGCTAGCGTTAGAGAATGCGATATTTCCGAAATTAGTGGTTATGACTGACTCCATCTTATCTTCCGCGACTATGAATCCGCGAGGCTGCAAAGAATGATCTTAGATGAGCTCAATGAAGTGGAACCGAGTCTCGCGAGCGCCTTACTGCATGCGAGAAGATTGCCTATCCCGGTACCAGCTTTGCCAGCCGGCGACCATCTGGATTCTTTCAACTCAACCGTCATATTTCTCGTCCGTGTGGTTGGATCGATACCATTGCGCAGAGGGACAGATCAACATATATTACTGCGGTCGCCTTTCTGGAACCTCGACTCAAATACCGTAACTACGGTTTGATTCGATTGACAGCGTTCTTGCTCACTGCATATCATGTGGATCGACGAGTACAACCTCCTTTCGGGCTTGTGACGATCCTCATTTATCTTGCTTGATCAGACGGAGGACACCATGGGTGCATTCCATCTCTCCCAGCTCGCAGCAGTAAGGGCGTTCGTGTTACTTCATACTACTGGACCACCACGGACACCCCAAGGCCTAGTCATCGCTTGATCATTAAGTTTAGAGGTCTACGTTCGCTTATTTTGGAAACAGATCGAAATACCATTAAACTTCTCTTCATTAGATTCTCTCACACGCTTGTGAAGGCTCGCAACAACGCGTACGCCTTATCGTTGGGTCGATGCATATTGCTATGCATATCCACTTTGAACAGCTTAGTACCTGGTCGTGTGGATGTTCTCTTCGACCAAGCCTCACCAAACTGCCAGCCTCCAGGCTCGATACGGTGGCAGATCAAACGCCTTGTTTGCACCGAAGCTCTATTGGGGATGGTCGATACTAATGCAGATAAATTGTCGGTAATTTGTACCCCAGACTCGTGATATCGGTCACGATGCCAGGAATTGTGAACGTCGGTCTGCGATTCTAGTCAAAAGAAATGTTCTCTACGAAGGCTCTCAACAACCTATTCAACGTGTTTCTGCACATGCTCGAGCCGAAGGTTGGCTTGAGATTATATATTCATTTCTTTTAACATTTTCCTTGGCTCATGCCCGATGTTTATTTAATTAGGGCACCACCCTCCCTCGGGGACCAGAACAGGTTTCGCGCTTCCAGCAGGAAAGCGCTCATTCGCTCCCGCCACCAATGTTTTGGGTTTAACCTCCGCTGAGCCTGTATGTATTTCGCGTTGTCCTTGTTCCGAAACTCAGTGGATATTTGGGGTCGAATTTCCGGACTCGTTTTTTGAGTTTCCCGTCCCCGTTCATATGTGTGAGTACCCCCTTCAGGCTTCTACGATGCTACCCTTCGCCTTTCATGAATAGTAGCAAATTAGGGATAGACTAGAGGAACATATATCGAAAGGCTTCATAGAAGCATAAACGGATGTTATACTTGAATGGCCGGTCGAAATCGAGAAACGGGCAAGAGCGTTGCGCGTAGTATGCATTACGGCCCTAGGTATTGCGGTCTTTTTATTCAAGGCGTGTTCAGCACACATATTGACTGGGCCTCCAATGGGTGTGGCAAAACGGGCAAAACGACCGAAAAGTTTCCGAGTGGCAGTCGGGCGCTTGACGCGCCTTACCACGTGATGGTGGTTCCCAGAAATTTCTTGTTCGCTACTGGCACTGCACGTCGCTGCTAGGTTCGTGTTCAACGATACGAGTCAAAGTCCAGTGAAGACTCGGTATCTAGCACCTCATTCATGGATGGAAGTCTTCTTGTAGCAACACAGCTCTCTTCGCTGTTTCCTGCTACTCAAGCAGTCACTGTTCCAGTCGAAACCAAACGCACCAACACCCCATATCTTCCCGACGAAGAACCATCTGACCTCAATGAACACGCCTCGTATTCCTCTGTTCTTCATGAACAATCAACGGGAACCATTCTTCTTCGACTTCTAGACAAAGGGCTTGTTCTCGAATTGATTTCACTGTCTACCAGTGAAGTACCACCTATTCGTTTCATCTTCCCATCGGCTGTCCTTCCTTCACCATCATTATTGGTCTGGAGAGACTCAGAGATACACATCATTGCAGTAACTGTTACAGGGTCTGTCCACCGACTCGTGTTGCCCATAGGTCCAGGATACACTTTATGGAAGGACAATGTACACAGCCGTTGGGCCTCAGAGTACCTCATCAAAAACGGCGCTGCAGAATTAGATGGCGTTGTTCACGTTCATGGATGTGATTGCGTCGTTATTGGGATGAAAAGTGGGGCATTGTTGAGGTTAGAGACAGAATACACAGGAATGGAGAGCTCTGAGGGTGTGTGCTTTCTTACTCTACTTTTGCAGTTTACTTCATTTTCTTGAGAATTTCTAGATGACTGGTCGGAATCTCTTGCTCAGCAAGGCAATTTCCTCTTTTCCTTCACATCTTTTTTACCTTCCCTCTCCGCTCCGAATACGAGCGCATCCGAAATCATATCAATGGCTACCCACCCGCCACCTACTGATGTTGGACACGTCTGGACACTTTCTCGCGATCGCGTTCTCCGACTTTGGAATCCCAAACTCGGCTGCGTTGCACACAAGACCCTCACTCAGGCCTTTGTTCGTGATACATCGCCATCACCTGGCGCGCAGCCTCGTGGATCCAAGCCCCAAGTCTTGCTTGAAGCAGAACGGCAGACTCTTCTTCGGGTTTTCTCCAGTGCCTCGGATGCCCACAAGGACCACACATTTGTTCTCGCTTTTATCCCTTCCATCTCCTCACCAACCTCTGGGGGCGCGTTCCAGCTCCTCGACACATTCCAAGATCAGATGGTTGAAGTCGGCGTCATTCAGTGCTCGAAAAATACTGCACACTGCCACCTACACGACTTCCTTGTCGTTGGGGACGTGTTGTTCACATTGTGGGACCGACAAGGGCAGTCAATGGTTGAAAGAACGATGATCGACCTGGAGGCCATGACCAAGAACGGTAGTCAAACTACTGTCTGGCAAATGGCTTCCTACGCGCCGGAAGCTGAGCTGACGCCTGCGTATCTCGAAGAGGTTTTGGCGTCCCCAGGCTCCATGGCAGACAAATTTTTGGAGGTTGTGATGCGACCGGGAATGTTCTCAACTCTCACACTCATGACAGCAATCAAACAATACTCTGACGCGTTCCGCTCTCTTCCTGGTCCCCTACCCCCACAACTCACAACAACTTATGCTTCTTTGTCTGAGAACATCGCCGCGGTGGTCGGTTGTACTGTCAACCTTAATCGTGACCCACACACAGGTGCACTGCAACATTCCAAGTATTGGAATGCACTCAAACGTGACTGGGAGGGCTTTATCGCCAGATGCCGTGAAATAGAACGTAGTGCCCGTTGGCCACTCGTCCTTGGCTTCCAGGATCAGGGGGAACTTATTGTCGTAGAGCGCGAGCGTGTCACCTTACTCGTTGGTGAAGATTTGCCCATCCACATCCGTCGTGTATTGGAACACGATCAGCGCATCACCGATTCCCACTACGACTTGCTAGGAATACTCTGGAATTTGCGGTTTAAAGCTGGTCCCGAGCTCATGCTGAGCCTCGAAAATGGAATGGTGGATGTGCTGCATCAGGAAATCGCGTTTCCTTTTGCGGACATTCTCCAGGACCAGGCCGTGCGATCACAGTTCAGGGAGTCGTTAGATGAAGGGGCTATTAGCTGGCTCATAGGTAGGCTACAGAGCATCGATGACCTTGATTCTGCCGTTCGCACATCGCTAGATGTGATCGGAGGCTTCGATATGGATGTGAAACGAGAAGAAGACGAAGTGGAGCTTCTTCTTCCGCCCCCCACTTCCCAGTGGTTCAGAGGGTTGACTGCCAGTTACATCACAACCACGGTCAACGCTCGATACGACCTTTGCTTGTGCCTGATCGCACTGCTCCTCTTCCTCTCCGACGAATTGCCTCGATGGGACCCTTTATTACTCGCAGAAGTTTTCGCGGTGTTCAGAGGTGTCGCCATTCTTCGATATGTCGTCAGGCAGCCAGCAACCTCTTCAACCAAACCGCCCTTGGACGACATTTCTACCGCCGATGATGTGATTTCCTTGTTGCAGAACATGCAGGTTTCTAGAAACAAGCTGCACATCACCCCTACACATTCTCTGATACATCGTCTACTTTCTCAGTCGGGAGATCAGGGTGCCGGGCTTCCTGGAGCCGCTCATCGGTTTTTGGATGGGACGGGTCTACTGCAGTCCATTTCCCCAGCGAATGCCACCAAGGCGGAGGTCGTATTTTGTGAACGGCTGAGGTTACTTGGGTACTTCCATGTTTCGAGGGAGATCATTTCGTGGATGCCGAGGACCCCTGGGATTACCTACGTTCTCAGTAGGATATGGTTGAATACTGGGAGAGTGGATGATGCCGCACTCCTCTTAGAGAAACTTGCCGGTAGCTTTGGTAAGATCACCAGTGGGACTCGTTACATTTTATCCGTCTAACGTATGCGTGTTTTAGGTCCCGAGAGTGCGCTCACCCCCGAGGATAGGGAGGCGTTGGAGCAAGTCATGCCTTCTAATCAAATGTTCGCCTCCGCCTATGAATTCTACCTGTACACAGCAACTCTCTTCAAATCGAGTGCAAACCTTTACCACGAGGTCTCATTCACGCAACAAGCACTTTCGTGTGCATCGTCAGGCCGAGATACTACACCTCTCTGGCTGACGATTGTAAAAGGCTATACGGAACTCGGTATGTATGAAGATGCATACGGGGCATGGCTATCGATTATGTCTGATGTGCAGTGCGTTCGTCCCTTCCTTGTGTGTCGTCGTGCTTACTGATACCCTTCGCAGAAAGAGGGAGAGCATTAGCCACATCGTGTACAAGATGTGTGACCATCACCACGTCAATCAGCTGATGAACTTCAACTTCGCTGGTTTCGCGGACGAAGTTGAAGACGCATTGGCCTTCAAAGCGAGGAATATCGATCCTCGCAGCCAACCTCGTTACTCGCATATCCTGTATTCTTGGTATCTCGCGAGAGGAGATTATCGGAACGGTAAGAATTACATCTAATGGCTACTCGTAAAGCTTATGGTGACTCGTAGCGGCATTAACGATGTATCAACGGGCACGGAAGCTCCAAATCCTGGCCTCGAGCAACCCATCCTTGTTTACAACCCTAGCCCAAGATCAGCTGGAGGCGTATATGGTTTCTATGAACGCCCTCTCCTTGACAGATAGCAAGAGCGCCTGGTTCATTCTCCCAGGGTCTGCTGACTCCGAAAACGAGGTCAGTACGTCAATGGAGACGTCAAAGCTTTTCCTGACCACTCCTCTAGCCGAGAAAGAGGCGGAAATTGTCACTCCACACACCGCCGGATAGGTTTCTTACCGGGAAGTACGAGAATGAAGTTATCCAACTAGGGGATATTCAATACGATTACGCTTTGCTGGCTGCTCAATTGGATCTCATCCACAAGGACCCGACGCTACTAGCTGCCAGTGGTAGGCGCCCTCCATTCATACACCTTTCACCTCATTGATCGATAATATTCCAGAATTCCTACTACCTCCTTCGTCCATAATTCTACGATTGGCCCAGGCGAACCGATTTGGCACCGCGATGGCGACAGCCAGAAGTTTGAACGTGGACATGACAGATCTCTTTGCGCACTTGACGACGCAGTGCCTCAGACTCTCCCATGACCCGGAGGTCGTGGTGTAAGTTCCTCGTTCGTTTACATTGACAGTACATTCATTGAACTACTTCCGCAGGCAAGAGGACACCTCGGACTGGCTACTCACCGATAAGGTCTCTTCATGGCCTGGTAGTCCAGCAGACCGTGGTTGGAGGTATCTCCGCGAATCACTGAAGCGTCACGATGGTTTCGAGACCGAACACAAGTATACAAAGATCGCCCTTGAAACTGTATTGAGCTTCCAATCGTCACCACCCCCGCCCTGGCTCATACAAGCACTGGAGGTAGGTGGTCCGAAATTCTGAGTGAAGTGTAGTACCTGAAAAGTTGCAGGAGCACCACCACGACTACCTCATAAGAGTTAGTCTCCGGTTTGGAAACCTGGACCAAGCGATTGATCATATCCTTTCTCTTGTACGCAAGGTAAGGACCTGATTTTGAAATCAACGTCCTTCATGCTGACTCGTCCTCTCAGACTGACTCGCAGCTTGCACGAGATCTACCAAAACACGCTGCTTCGACATGGCTCCCCTACAGTCTGATCGATCAAGTACTGGCAGCTGGTACAGCGCAGGATCCGCCGCCCCCTCGATTGTCAGAACTCCGGATGGAAGTCGCGAATCGAGTTAAGCGTATGCAAAAACTGAGCACATTCAACCAACAACGGTGATGCTCCTCTGCGTATTGAGAGGCCTAATTCTCCTCGCTTTCTGGTTCTCTTGCTTTCCAAAGCTTATATATGTACATTTAATTTATGGCTACAAAAAAGAGGTGTAAAACAAGCAAAAGGGACACACAATAAGAAGTAAGCTAGAAGGGTAGAAGGGATAAGATGGTATCTGAGAGTCACGAAAAGAAATCAACGCCCGAACGGCTATTACAGTAAATTGAGGGTACACATTCCAAGACGACAACAAAAGGCACGATCCAACCTACGGAAAGAAGACGATCGGGATATTTACATACAAATAGTCAAAAGATGGAATAACAAGGCATAATCTAGGTCAGCCGGAAACAGATCAAGTCAAGATGAGGGACACTGTCAAGTGTTCAGCCCTGCATTCGATGCGAAACAACCGGTGGCTGCATATTCTTGGTGACGGTACCGTCCAAGAATTGAGCCCATTCGGTATGGCCAAACCCAAGAGAAGCACCCCACATCGAAGTGTCGAGCCCTGAATCCATGGTGTACTGGCTGACACCGTATATTTGGGCATGCGAAGGTGTACCTTGGGGCGAAACCAAAGGATATCCCCCTTGTCCATAGGCTGTCGAAGATGGAGAAGAAGTCATCCCATTCCCCATTGGTTGAGTGTTATGGTGCATCCCTGTCGGTGAGGCCATTTGGCCCATGCTATGCGGTGATTGCGTCTGTCCTGACGATGAAGATGGCGGCCCGTTCGTGTATACAGATGGCGAGGTCCTCATCGACGACATCGCGTGCGTCTGCAAGGAATCGTAAGAATGGGAATGAGGCATCATTTGCCCCATCGGCGGGCTGACCGAGCTTGAGTTTGCGGGCGAGCTTGACAACAAGGACCCAACTCTTCCACCTACACCGCTTGGCGAGTCCGAATTACCCACACGACTCCTGGGATCATGCGAGTCGTGATACGGGAACGCCAGCTTCCGGACAACACTCATCACCCGGATCCTCTCCTTGTCTCTCTCCTCTTGCGGCTTCATCTGGAATTCGGCCGAATATAGCGGTGCGAGCGCTAACAGGATATCGAGCGCTTTATCCGCAACAACTATCCCTCGACACTGTTCGAGCATCGTTAACGCTTTCCTTATCGAGGCGCGGAACAGTCCGGCACCAGGTTGGTCGGGATTCGCGATCAACTGGAAGGAGAAGAACATAGCGGCAGAGAAGCAGTGCCATGGACCCCAGTTCATGTGTCCGGGAACGGCGAGGGAAGAATTGGCAAGGAAGTCGGGCCGTGCTTGACTGACCATACTGATCAACTTATCGGCAGAACTGACGGCTATTTCGAGGGACTGTGCCATTTTCGACTGGTCCGGTCCCGCTGGCGGTTTTGAACCGGAGTTACGTCCATTGAGCGTAGGGCCAGTAGCGGGTGCACTGGCATAGGGGCGGTGAAGAGTGAACCGGATGTGGTGATAGGACGTGCGTATAATGACGCTTTGAACCCCTAGACGGCGGAGGTTGGCGTTTGTTGATGCAAGGTTGCGTGCTATTCGATACTCGTCGAGATCCAGTTCGGCCGGTAGGTTATCCATCCACTCCGTCAGGGCGCGGTCATTGGCCTGGACGCTCTCGTACGGTACCGGTCGGACAGAAACAGCATCGTCCACGATGTCCCCCAAAATGAAAGCCAGACGAAATAGAGCTATATTCGGGAGATAAAGCCGCCCCGACTTGTCGATCGCAGGGTCGCAATACGAGGGTAATTGGGTGTCGAAGTGGTGAGAAGCAATTGTGAGTGGCCGTCCAAACATGAAAGCTTGCCATCTGGAACGAGGTATGAGATGGTTGCGAAGAAAAGATAGAGTGATGAAATACAGACCGCTCCATCAGAATAATATGCCACCAAGCCCACCTTCTCCGCTCTGCCACATCCCGGTGCATTCTCCATTTCCCCGGATCACGATGTAACCCCATTGCAGTCCCAATTGTCACTAGCTCTCCCCGAATATGCCAGATCTCTTCACTGTCACTTTTCAGAAGGATGTTGTAGTGGTTGCGAATGAGAAGCAACTCGATTAGGTCCAGGTTGTACGACTTGTTTTCAGCCATGCGACGCGATAGAGCCATGCCGGAAACTTCGCAGAATGTTGCACCCATTTGCTCGTAGGTCTCTGCGAAGCTTTCGAGTAGAGGGTGCTGAGCAGGTAAGTAATGTGTGGATATAGCCATAATAGCACAAGCTGTGGCGAGGATGATCCGGTCTGCGGAATGACCACTCTTGTAGCGATCCCAGTTTTGGCTGAAGGACGCTTGGTTCACGTGTCGGTAGACCCAGTTGCAGTACTCGAAATAGTAACTGATAAGGCCGTCAATGACTTCGATACCCGGTAGCATGTTGAGGAGGTCTCTGTCGTATTCTACATTGCCGTTGGAAGGGAAGTCTTCTGTTCGCTCTTGGCTTTGTTGTCGACTGTCGGAGTCTTCATCAGAACCCCTGGATGGTTCGCTCTATAGTTTATGAAAGAGATGTCAGCGGATGATCTAGTGCTAGAACATATGTGGCATACCGATATGAGATGAAGTGGAACCGCAGTCGGTCCGGCATACAGTCCTCCCTGTGTTTGACTCCCAAGCATCCCTGGTGTGTTGTTGGACGACTTATCACTGACGTCCGGGTCTACAGGTTCTTTCTTCGGCGCCAGGATGCCAGAATCTGCGATAGAGCTTCGTTGACGATGTGGGGTGGGGTTGGGTATCGTCTGAGAGCTGCGGTGGTTGGGGTAAATGTATGATTCGAGGAGGTTGAGGGAATGTCGAAGGCGAGCAAACTCCGCTGACGGGTCGACACGATTGTAGCTGGCAAGTTTGGAGATGAGAAAAGGGCCCAGAAACGAGAGAAAAAGAAGAAAAAGTTATTTGGAGGTGACGACTCACTGGTGATGGTCATCTCCGCGGACGTTAAGGTCGGCGCCTTCTGGGGGACGCGAATCCGCGTAGCACGACGCCGAGGTGCCTGTCAATGAAAAACGATGATTGAAGTTCGAAATACGTGAGTTTGAGGTCGAAAATGATGACTGGAAACCGACCGCGAAGGACACACGACGAGCAGGGGCGATTTCTGTAGATCACGTCCGTTAGCGAGCTGGACAAGGGAAAATGAATCTGACACTCACCTATCGCATTTAAGTTTGCTATTCCTACAGGGCTCGCAGTTTATGGCTTTTCTGGCGCGTTTTTGAGGACGGACATCGCTGGTGCTGTCGTTGTTGCCGGGGCCAGGCGACGTTCTGCCACGGACAGTGCCAGTTGAGGCTCTCGGTTGAGGTTTAGGACGGGTGGGAGCAGGCTGAGCAAGGGTGGTCGTCGATACCGACGACGACGACGGAATGGGGAGGACGTCGTCGGGCATAATAGCGGCGGGGATGGGGGTAAGAGGAAGAGAAGGGCTGGGGGAAGGGTACGATCAATAAAATGTATGTCAAGACAGTATTGATATACTAATAATTTTCTAGTAATCCCTGCTAGTAAATATCAACTTGGCCTCCTCTTTCTCAATTCGGCTTCCCTGTGACTTCCACCAAGAACCTTCCTCTTTCGAGGCTTTAGCTTGCTATAGAGGCTATAACTGAAGCTACTACTGAAAGGCTATTGTTTCAAGTCGTACAATGGCTATAGTCGGTTCGAGTGCTCCTCTATGACCTTTCTATGGCCCTCCTGTCTCTTCATCCCATAGAGTTCTCCTGAGTTCTGAGTTATACGTTACTCTATCTATCCTCTGCAGCTCGCATGGAACGTGTACATCAGGTTGCTACGGCGGTTACCCAAACTGTCTGGTGCTGGTCTGGCGACAATTCATTGGTCTTCTGCGCAACTTCTCCCTTCCCATCAATAGCTCTCCCGTTCCGAAAACTATGGAAAATCTCGCAACGTGCTGTCACTATGTATGTATGTGACCATCATTCTCCCCTTTTGACCTTTTTCTTCTGGTTTAGAAACGCCAGTTTCGGCCGCAAAATGCCATTCGAAAATGCAGCCATCAATTACCCCGGTACTGCTGCAGCTTGTTCTCTCCGCAAATGATCAACAAACTTGGATGTTTCATCATCGACGCAGTACTTGTTTTGAGTGGCTGAGTCGGGGATTCAACCGAATCCTTCGTGGGGTCATCCGAGCAGCTGCTTAGATCGACCTTCCAACCTCGTTACATCCCACCATCACGCAAACTCAAATACACCTATTGTCCAAAAAGCTCGCCATTTCTAGACGTACAAACCTTATGGCTACGTGTACGCCGAGAGCGCATAACGGGGCTAGAGGGAGCAAGCGTGAAAAGACTAAATCTCATCTCTAGAGTCCTTCGTTCAAACTCCATGATGCCCACACGTTTCCAGACCCTTCATCCTAACGAATGCCCAACGTGGAGATTAGGGCGACGATCGTGCAGGAAAATCATTCATTCGTTGACATGACTTTTTTCAACCTCAGCTTCCCACCGAACGAAATAATCATATCGACACGTGTGTCTACTCGCTATGTGCGATTCTCACTTGCTGGAAATGTGCGTCGTGACCAGGAATAACTCTAAAATCTCCGGGAATACATTCAAGGTCCTTCCGAAAAAGCTCAATACCCTTCCTGGGCGGCTCTTTCTCTCACCATATCTTGCACTTCCATCGTCTGCCCTGAGCCAGGTGCTGATTTGATACTACGTGTCACGAAGAGACTTGACCAGGACCCTCCCCTGTAACTTTGGAGCGCTCGGAGTCAGAGTCTAGAAGATATCGAGTCTCCGTTCAGTGTCCCATGTTCTCCCGGGCCCGTTACAAAGTCGGCTTTCTTATAGAGGACTAGACTTCGTAAATCGTACAGTCAAACTCACGCCGCCCCACAACCCGTCGACTGCGACCTTCGCTGCAAAGGGGTGATGTGGCACGTCCGGAACCCGTGCTCTCTCGCAGACCTGGGCTTGGTGGCCGTACTTCTACCGGCTGTTCGGTAATTAACAGAGAAACCTTACTTTTGGTTGAAGGACTTATTATAGATGTGTCTATCGGCCAGCAGCTGAGCAGCCCTAGAACGATCGCGCATGTTCTTCCGCACACCAGCAAGCCATATCACTCATGGACCTGAATTCCTCCCAAACTTCAGATTTCCAAACTCCGCTCCTCGCTTCCCAACTTGGCTGCCCACGCGGAAAAGCGACCTGTGGGATATGTTTCGCACTTGTTTGACCGACTGACCAACGTCTTTCCCAGCGTACCATGTACGTTCGCATGGACATTCGACGCAATGAGGTGGGTTTAAGCCCCAGGATTCTCCCGAAGGTGGGAGACGCCCCCGAGTACTTCTACCGTTCCTGGGAGTGCCCGTTGCGGCAGGTACATATGAGTACATATGATATGCATCCATCTAGAATGCTTGAATGGATTCGTGGGTCATTCTCCAGAACGTAGAATGATGATCAGGGGCGAAGTCGCCACGAGTCGGCCGATAGTTCCAGTCCCAAGCACCACGCTTCAGCATGACTCACTATCTTTCTCAAGCTCGGAAGGGTTGTCCGAACGTTATTTATTAACATCGAGAATGGCGTATGTCAAGAGCATCGAGGGTGTACGACAAGGCGTCGGGGATGGAAGAAAGCCGTCACTGTTCATAAGGAATGTCCGAAACTTCCGACATGAAACATGAATACCACATAAGTATACCTGTTCTCTGCTCCAGGTTTTTCTCGGGAAGGACTCGAGGTAAGTAACAGGGAATGGGACGCCCAAGCGGAACCGGGTGCTGATCCCATGAAGTTGTCAAATGAATCCTTACATCCCGTTGATTCCGGTGTTGATATTAAGATTCTCCGACCTGTCGTGGGGAATCGAGCAATAAATCTCCTTGCAGCAAGCGGAGTGAAAGCTTCTGGTGTCCTCTCGCCTGATTGTCAATGATCTTGAATATCGGTTTTAATCATCGATCAATGATAAGCAGCTCCGAAGGAGTCCCGCCGGCTGGCCTCGACGTTGAGAGATTCTAGTTTGAAAAGGCGGGAGTAACAATTGAGTGAAGTGGTGGTACTCCGACGATTTTCGGACTACAGGGAATGGGGGCGGTACTAAAGGAGAAGACAAATAGGTGACTCAGTCGACCTTCTTGCTCTTGAAGAGATGGTAAACCTCGGGATCGACGAAGCGAGAAAGGAAGGAGAGGGCCAAAGGACTTGGAGCCCGCCCTTTTGACCACGCCACAGGGTGTGAGGCGCCGGAGTGCGTGCAGTTTATTGACGTGTCTCTTCGGCAGACCTGTATGAAAGTTGGCTACTATGGCGAGACGGCATCGCAGGAGAATGACAGTACCAGATCCTCGCCTCTGACTACCGCTCGGTGACAGTAGGGCGTTTCACCCAATTACCCAATCCACCTGTCTATGAATCGAAACAATTTTCGCGGGAGCGGAGTGGAGATGAAGTGTTCGCATCGCGAGGACCCACTGGAATATAATATCCAGCTTGGCATTCCGTGTCAAGCGGGGGCCGGACGCTACACAAATGGGAGGAATCGGGTGTCAGCTACTGCACCACTTCGTGAGATGAAGGTCAAAATCAAATGGCGAACCTGCTAAAAGTTCTCCAGTTAGATAATAGCCCCACTTCATGAGAGGGCCTAAGACTGATGTTCAAGGAAGGGCATTTAACTCGAAGCCGCGGGGTCTCTATGGTCGCAACCTCTTGAACTGCATCCTGACGCTAGAACAATTGGATTGAGAACGAGTCACTGTCTGTGGTCTAGTGTGAGAGGGACTTGACTGAATGACAAGCGTGAGTGTCTTGTTTCAACGTTACGACCTTGGTGGGATGAGGATCACGTCAAGGACCACAGGTCACATACCGTATTGGAGGAGCGACCTTATGGCACAACAAGACGCCGTTCCCGCACTGGGTCCATCGTACTTTTCGTCCTAATGCAGGTGTGATAGACTATTAATTCTGTATTGATTGATGGAGCATAGGCTTATGTGTAGAGAAGTCGAATAGGAAGCGTTCCTTGAGATGCTGGCCAGCTTCGGCGAGGGAGCAGCAGCGGTAGCTTTGAGCGTCTGTAACGGTGACTCAAAGTTGTGCTGAGATGCAAGTCTCCATAATCTAGAGCAACCGGATTGAACAATTACCAAAAGCAAAAGGTCACTCTATCTTCTCTATAGATGCCTGACGCGATGTCCGAGAGCTACTGTCGTCCCACACCACATGAGTCCCATTAAGTATGTCATCCCATGTGTGTGGCATGCGCAAATGTCCTTCCTATAGCTGAGGTCGCCACGAGATGATAAGAGTCGAGTTGAGACGAACACACCCGGGAATGACTAGCTTTCGGAGTTCCAATCGGATAGGGACGAGGCGGGAATAGTGCTCTGCCACTAGTATTCGGGGCCTAAGCAAATTGAACGGGTACAGATAGGAGACTGAGGTGCATGAGGGTGTGGGGGTAACCTTTCCTGACCGTGTTCCTTGGGAGACCCTCCGCACCGCGACGCCGGAGAGCAGGTAAGTATCTTGCATCAAGATCTGCCCGCCGTGAATAGGGTCATAGACACGACCTTGGGTCCAAAGGTACGAGGGTAGATTTGAGTCTCCCTTTGTGCTGGAGCCAGAGCCATTAACGCGGACATTGAGAAGAAAGAGATCGCTAGAGTGCGTGAAATCGGCAGGCTTCCCTCAGCCCAAGGGCCTGGTTACGGTCCAAAAAGAGTGCCCTGGGTTTGAAGAGATCAGTTCGCACACAATGGTGAGTTGGTGAGGTTTTACGTTTCCGGAAGTTTCCCAGACTTTATTATCTACGAGAGGCAGAGAACACGGCGGTCTAGGTTCGAGTCGCGAGGTTGACGCGTTGCGTGACACTGCCGGATGTGACGTATTTGTGACCGACTCCCATTCTAGAACTTTATCGTAGGTTCTGGAAGGACCAATCAGGTCGGTAAATACTTGCAGAACAGCAAGTTTTTATTCTCTTCAAGTAACGACCTTCTCACTCACGAATTCCTTCACTCGCAAAAATGGCTGACGTGCGTATATCTCTAGCAGTCTCTGGAGTGCTTTCTAATCTCATGTTTTCGAATACCTCAGGCCAACGCTTTGAAAGATCAAGGAAACAAGGCTTTCGCAGCCAAGGACTGGGATAAAGCAATAGATCTTTTCGGTCAAGCCATCGCGATTGATCCCAAGAATCATGTTCTGTATTCGAACCGAAGCGCCTCTTACGCAGGAAAGAAAGATTGGACGGCAGCGTTGAAGGATGCAGAGCAGGTGCGTGAAAAGCAGCCTTTCGAGCTATATCGACGTGACCGACATCCTGAAACAGTGTATTGAAATCAACCCATCATGGTCGAAAGGTTACGCCCGGAAGGGGGCTGCCCTGCATGGTGCTCGCAACTACGATCAAGCCATCGAGGCCTACAATCAAGGATTGAAGGTCGAGGATACTCCGGCTTTGCGCAAGGGTCTACAGGAAGTAACCGACGCCAAAGGTAATAACAAGTTCCCTCAATCCGTGATTGTGGTCTTAAGTATCTTCGACAGCGAATGAAGCGCGAGATGCGGGAGGTGCGCCGTTCGGTAACCTATTCTCTGATCCCAATGCACTCGGCAAACTTGCAACACACCCACGGACCTCCAAATACATGGCTGATCCATCCTTCGTACAAAAGGTGCGACTAAGTTGTGTTTATACCCAATCTACGGCTAAAACGTCTCAAATGTGCTGCACAGATTCAGCTCGCTCAACAGAACCCGTCGATGGCCGGAAAGTACGTGATCTTTCCCCCCGAACTCCGAGGGTGCATATTGATGGGGTCATTTGTAGTTTGTTCGACGATCCGAGAATGATCGAAGCGATGGGTGTCCTTATGGGTGTTGATCTGTCCGCGAGCACCCGCCCGGAAGGTTCAGGCGATGAACCACCGCGGCCTGCATCACCACCTTCTCCCCCCGCATCCACGTCTGCCCCTCCAGCATCGAAGCCTGCACCGCCTCCCGCAGAAGATGTGGAGATGGAAGAAGTTGACGAAGAGGAAGCCAAGGCAAAGAAGGAAGCAGAAGGTTTGAAGAAGGCTGGAGGCGAGGCCTACAAGAAGAGAGATTTCGATGAGGCTATTAAGGCGTTCCAGAAAGCTTGGGATACCTGGCCAAAAGATATCACGTTCCTCACCAACCTTGGAGGTAGGCCCTCTTTTGCCGTTCATGTCACCCAGTCTTTGACGCCAGTTTTTAGCCGCCTATTTCGAGCAGGGCGACTATGATAAAGCGATCGAGGTTTGCCAGAAGGCTGTGGACGAAGGGCGCGATGTGAGTAGGTTACGTCCGTTTTTGAATGCATATGCTGACAGTCCGACCAGATACGTGCCGACTACAAGCTCATCGCTAAGGCGTATGGTCGGATCGGATCGGCGTACCAGAAGAAAAATGATCTCCCCAGTGCCATCAAATTCTACGAGAAATCCCTCACCGAACACCGCACTCCTGATATCCTCAACAAGCTTCGTGAGGCCGAAAAAATCAAGGCTGACGCAGACCGTCAAGCCTACATCGACCCCGAGAAGAGCGCAACCGCACGAGAGGAGGGTAACGAGCAATTCAAAGCTGGCGACTTCGTTGCTGCAGTGAAGTCGTATACAGAAAGCATCAAGCGGGATCCTCAGGATGCTCGAGGGTACAACAACCGTGCAGCTGCATACACGAAGCTTGCTGCACTCCCGGAAGCTCTGAAGGACGTAAATAAGGCCATCGAAGTTGACCCTGGTTTTGGTACGAGAGCGTCATATGCCATGCGCCCTGTCATTCATTGATGTCTTCCACAGTGAAAGCTTACATCCGCAAGGCCAACATTTTACTCTCGATGCGTGAACACACGAAAGCACTTGAGGCTCTCCAGGAGGGTACCGAGCACGACACAGAAGGAAAGAGCGCGAAGGAGATCCAACAACTCGAATACAAGATCCAGATGGCTCTCTACACAGAACGTGGGGAAGAAACCCAGGAACAAACACTCGAGAGGGCTATGAGAGATCCGGAAGTCGCGGTACGTGACATTGCCCAGACCGAAGCCCAGGTTCACTGATGTCACCTACGATACCAAGGGTATTATGAACGACCCCGTTATGCAATCAATACTGCAGCAGGCCCAGTCGAACCCCGCTGCGCTCCAGGACCACATGAAGAATCCTGTCGTCAAACAAAAGATTCAGAAACTCATCAATGCCGGTATCATCCGCACAAGATGAAGGGAATGCACCCTATATGTATGGTGTTTGCAGGCTGTTGTCATCTGTTACATTACATTCATTTAGCATTACTCATGTATCATATCCTGTAGGTGGAAGAAGTATAGTTTCTAGTCGTGTATTCTCTGCAATCGGTGCCGGTTTCAAACGTGATCAATGTCGTACTACTTTCTTACTCATGGGAATCCGGAGGTGAGGATGAGTACTCGGACGATCATAGTGGAGCACGCGCCGAGGGCATGGGCCATCCTTTAAAATGCGCGCCCAAGATGCATAGACTCACCCACCGAAAGACTTTTCTATGGCCAAGCTAGACAACTCATACGAAGACATTGTGGTCCTCATTCTGGACGTTCTAAGAAACAAAAACCCAAAGCACTTATACCTTAAGGATCTTCGCTCCCTGTCGCTGACTTGCCGCCACCTCCGCAACATATGTCTTTCAGTTTTATTTCGCTCGTTCAAGCAAGTCTGGGGGATAGGAAGATGGAAACAGATCATACCGAACTCCTTGTGTCCGTACGTTCTGTAAGTCGCGTCTTCATTATCTCAAACGGCCGGATTCACTGTAAGGAACCAGGGTGTTTGAATTGAACATGTCTGCCGTGGATTTCTATTCACTTGATGCCATGGGTCCGCCAGCAACCCTCGCGGATGGACTCTTGGAGGTTATACCTCAGATGCCATTGCTCCACACCTTCAAAATCACCAACTCGTCCTTCTTTGGCGCCTGGACGACCCTTCTACGTGTCGTTCTTGCTATGCCTAACATCCATACCCTGGAGATCCGGGACTCTGTCTGGCGAACGCCCGCTGAGGCGTTCACGGAGACTGATCTGAGGACCATGGTCAAACCATTAACACCCCGAATTCGCACGTTCATCTACCACGCCCCATTCACAGATTGCTTTCCCTTGGGTTCCAAATCCTACGGAAGACGGGATCACTTCCAAGGCGCATTAGAGGTTTCAAACCTCCTCGTGTTGATCGAAACGTTCCGATTCACACTCGAAGTGCTTGATATCCCTGCAGAACTGGCCCCTCGATTGATCAGCGAGATCGCTACCAGCCACACCTCACCGGACACGCTATTCCCAAACTTGCGGGAGATGCGTGTCCAGGGACATACCCCATTCTCTGGTTCTTCGAGGGACTCTTCTTCGGCTTTCGAATGTTGGCAAGGGTTTTTCACCCCAAGCGGATGGGCACCCAAACTTCACGATCTTTCTCTGCAAATGGCAGCCCTTCCGGGCGAGAATAACAGGACGTTGGGCATGAATTACTCCATCTTCCCTCTATTCCACGACCTGGGGTTCCAGGACCTCGAGCATCAAGGAACCCTGACGCAACTGCACTCCTTCGCTTTGTCGACCCCAGTCGTGCACGATCTGCTTTACCAGATCCTTCCTAAAAGCCTGGCCGAGCTAGACCTACGAGCGTACCCGCTCCCAGGCGTCGTGGGTGGTTCGACCAAGTGCGTGCGAACAGTCGTTCCCAGTGCCTCCCAACTCTCCACGATCCTGGAAGTGGTGAACCTGCCGAGATTGGAGACACTAAAGCTGTCATATAGGATTGAGGACGATGTTGATCGATTGTGTGAGGAAACGTTGATGGCCGGTCTTGCGAAGACTCTTTGGACGATATCGTCTCTGGAAATCCATCGTTACCGACCACACGCAAGGTCGAATAGCGATGACGACCCAATTGTAAGCCTTACGGTGCTCGTTTCGAAGGCTTTCTTGACGATCCTATGTTAGCATCCCTTGACACGACATCTCTCCTCAATGGCATATCTCAAGACCATTTCGCTCAACCTGGACTTCCCCGAACGTCCCAGACATCATCAGGCGATATGGAATGGTCCAAACGTGGCCTCACAGCGCCAGGCAAACCAAAAGGCCCTGGAGATGGGGACAGTCAAAACGCTAGCAGAATGCATGAAATGCCTATCCTCGATCAGAATCCTGTCGCACGAGGACTTTTCCAGTCATTGGAACTCGTGGGACGTCCTTCGAAGACAAGGGTCGCAGCCCAAAGTGCAGATTGTAGAATTGATTAGCAGGGGAAGAAGTGAAGTGTAACAGGTGTTCGTAGCCGGGGGGGCCACCGGGTAACAACATCACTACTACCACCTCCATTCTACATCCACAGAAGAACGCCCTCGTACGCCTTTGAAGGGCTTGTAGTTCTCTCCCGTAATCTTCAGTTGGTCGACTTTGAGCGAAGAAAACGTATGGGCCGGTATATCGAACCGAACACGTATAGCTCGAGACGGTCGTGGAACGTGGCTGGATTTGTATATGTATAAGTAGGCAGCTACAATCAACAAGTATCCCAAGAAAACATACGATGTCACAAATGAGCCTTGGATGGACCAAGTCGTCGAAGGCGGCATGGAAGGTATTTCCCATTTCAGGACCTTGATACACATGTCAGTACTGAGATGAAAACCACACAGAAAGATGATTCACCATCCTCCGTGCATCAAACGTCCATGACGCGCCGCTATCCCCCGTACCCGACCCCGCAGCACTACCAAACCCACCTGAGCCCCTTGAAACAACACACTTTATACCGCTGGCCCCTTCACCCAATCCCATCTCAACGATCACATTCTCGAATGTATGTGTGGACATGCGCGAGGTAAGTTTGACCTCAAAAACTCCTGAACCAACCGATCAGTAAAGAGGACTAGTTCTACGTAAATTATGGACTTCACCACCCGTGTTATCGAGATCTATGGAGGCCTTGATGAGGAACGGAATGGGGACATGATCTTTTGCTGCTGCTATCGCCGCTGGGGTCGTGGCACCTCGAGGGATATTACTGTAGCGATAGTCCAGCAATGTGAACCGACCATCTGGTGGTACGAAAGAGAGGACCTTCTCGCGAGACCAACGTTTGAGGCTAAATATTTCGTGTCAGCAGCAATGATAGAGCCAACAGCGGTTAGACGCTGTACCGAACACAGGGATGGAAAGCGCAGTCCACCAGAACTTGTGGATTTGTGAAATGGAGCAAGCAATCGGGTGTACCTGCAAGCAACGCAACAATGAGCCCTAGCTTTAACAGGATGGCGTAGGAGTAATCACCGGAAAGTTTTGAGTTGGACTCTATCTTACCCCGTACCAGACTAGTGACCGTAGTACCATGTCTATCAGGAAAGTCAGAACCTCGGCGTGCGCCTGCTCGGGACGTAGTAGGAGTTCACACTTGTTCACAACGCCTTTCAATTCCTCCACCATATCGAAATAGATCTCGTTATTGGCGTGTCTGACCCCAGACTTCCTCCACGCAATTGGCGACGAAAATGGTCCAGACCCTACACCAGTATTCAAGGTCGAATGGACATTGGGACCAGCGACACTACTGAGCAACTTGTTGAGGAGAGAAGGGGGTATAACGATATCTCGGAGTGCGTTCGAATGTGTTGTCAAGGGATGTCCGCCTGCATCCAGAGTTTCTTCGAATAACTATGCTATTCGTCAGTAGCATTCGTATCACCTCGACGAGTACTGCTACGCACCTGGTACACCACATCGAAATTCTCTTTTATTATCCCAGCCGACACAGACCCAAAGTACTCCCGCAAGATCTCAATAAAAGTATCAACGAAGGCGAATGCGACCAGAGGATCGACTGTGATTGAGTGAGTTACAGTTCGAACTCGACGGAATACGCTCCCCACCATCTCCGCTCACAGGACATAGGATGTGAACGTCGCCGTGAGATACGTGACAGCAAGCACTAGGTGTGTCCGTAGAGTTGAATGGAGGAACATAGAGTACAGGGTCGATATTTGAAAGGGTTGTGGTCTTCTGAAGCTCGTTATTGAGGACGTCGATGTGAAGAAGAGGATACGCGGTTGATTTCGAACGGAATCCAGATTGGATTATGGGTCGGCTGAAGGCAAGGATATGAGCGAAGATTGCTTTAGAGAAGAATAGACTAACCCAGTGCCATCCAAAATAATGATGCCGTCTATCGCCATGAGAGTAAGAGACAAGATCGGTAGTACGTCATGTTACGCTGGGCACTTGGCGGTTGGACTTGAACTTGTTCGTGGTGCTTTGTGACTGCATAAGTACACTCTTTATATCTCTTTGTACAACTGGTTCTTCCACTTATGTGGCCCGGATTGGAACGAATAATACAGATAAATAACCTCAAGGAGACGACCAAGACCAATCCAAATACCCCGCATCCTTCATAACCTGCCTTGCTCTCCCTTCCTTCCCCTTCCTCTCTTGCTCATCGAGACCAGCCTTGAGCTCTCTCCAATTCCTGACACATTCGTGTACCTCTCGGAGATTGCTGAGCCCGGCTACCAAGGGGATCTCGAGTTCTGCACACCGTCTCATGGCATAACCCATCGCCAAGTCCACGATATTACTCCCGCAGTTCTCGCGAACTTGTTGGACAGCACTTCTCAGCTCAGGAGTCGCCGGATGCCACGGAGGAATAGAAGGAGAAAGTAGACCCATGCTGAGTGGCGATGCTGTCAGAAGCTGTCCCACTCGTGCCCGTTCACGAAGATGAGGTGCCATGTCCGCAAAGAGCGAGTTCTGGAGCGTCAGATGAGAGTACGACATAACGACGTCGACAGGTTGGTGCGGTGCGGTGTGTAGAACAAGAAGAGAAAGCCTGAGAAGAGTCGGGACAGGGAAACCTGAGGAACGAGAGGTGTATGAGCGAGGCGTCCAACCGAAAGGCGAAGTAGATACGCACCAGTGAGTCCAATATGCCTGATCAGCCCCTCTTCTTTCATCCTGCGCAGCTCAGCATACGCATCCAATATCTTCTGGTCTCCCTCGCCATGAACGACGCCCTCATCCCCCTCTTTCAGACCGTACTCTGCCTTCTCATCCGTTGCAGCGAGGGTGTGCTGTCCCATCCTCCGCGGTGTAACTTCGTTTGCAACAAACTCTGTATCATGCAGATACACCACGTCGAGGTAATCGGTCTGCAGTCGTTCCAAACTACGACGAACGCTGTTTCGTATAGCACTCGGGGAGTAATCGAATGTCGAGACACCAAATCGACCACATTTGGTCAACTAGATGAATACAGAGGAGCCTAAGATTAGTACTTCGCCTGGTGTCAAGGACTCTAGGTACACTCACAAGCTGATACGACGACCGAGGGAACTCCTTCTCAACCATCTTCAACGCATTGCCGAGGACAACTTCCGAAGGGCCATAATAGACGGATGTGTCAAACGCACGGATGCCATACCTAGTATCCGAGTAGTTCTAGCCTGTGCAAAGAGGAAGACAAAGAGCGATTCACCTCAATGCAAGCCTGACGGTACGGACAGGCGTCAAGCTGGAGATGAGACTGTCCGCGTTGTACGAATTAGAGAACGTTGCCGCTCCAAAAACCAAACTTGGAAGGTCGAGCGGTCCACTGAGAGTCTCCTACAAGCAATTGAGCATGGACTGCACAATAAAAGTCGTCGGGACGCACAACAGGTATCCCAGTCGTAGGGAAATCGTCGGCCTCGTCGGGCGGAAGCTCGTTGGGGACTGGCAATGAGGCAAGTGGTGGGAGAGAGGACATGCGTTCGGGAGAGACAGATCGACCCGCGATCGAATCAGCTTTTTTTATCGATCGACCATATGTTTTTGGAGGACCAAATGACATTGAGAGGGAAATAAAATAATTAAGAATAGTGGACAACAGGGTACAAATACAGATGCAATTCATGAAAGTCCATTGGCTGGTGAAAGTCTAGCACTTTTAGAGACGTTCGCGCGACCATCTAGCAGTTATATGAGCGATGACGGTCGGGCGCAGGAACAGCAGGTCTCACCTCTCGCTAAAGTGACCAGTAGGGTCTAGCATCTTGGTTCCTTGGGTAGGTTTTATCTCATTCCATGGCGTAGCGTTGGACCTGGTCCACTGAACTAAGTAGAAGGAATTGATCGTCGGACTATTCTCGGAAGACATCAAGATCATTGACTTACTGGTAGGACCCAAGGCGGACCGGTAGAGCGCATAACTTCCACCCGTGACGACGAAGGTGACGATGCCAACACTAGAGGCAAAGCAAATGGGTTGGTGAGTAAAGTGGGTGGTTGTTGTGGTCGATGGGCGAAAGCTTACATGGGGAGTGCCTAGAACAAATGTTATCAGAATACAAACATCGATAAAAGTTGTCGACCCACCTCAACGGCCATCCAGTTCTTCATGAACGATTTGCGTGCGAGGTTAGACATGTTTGAGGGTTGTCGAGTGATGACCGCTGTCGATAGGGATGGTAGACTTGCTAGTCTCAGCTTTTTAAACCAGCCCTCCAAGCCCTGCATCGGGCACACCACCGCCCTAGATGGAGTCTGGACCAGGCCACTTTGGAGTTTTAGATTTGAAATGGCATCATGGACGAGTACCGTCCTCTAGAGGGCGCTGTCTGGCCCAGCTTGTCGTCCCTGAAGAGCGCAGCTCATAGGCATAAAGTGAACCGTAATTTCCCGAATAATACGGGCGCATTTGGAACATTGACGAGTCCAGCCTCGTAGGCGAGACGAGACCATCTTGAACGGTCGTGAGCAGTGCAGGAATCTGAAAAAAGACTAGCGGATGACCTGACCGACTGATTCATACTTCCGAACCGCCATCATGCAGCAGTTCTTTTCGCCCATCACCACCCGACACAATGTCGGCCTGCGGTCGGAGCCTCACGACACTGCAACAAATCGTCTTGCCCTGTGCCACAGTATTCAGAAATGTCAAGCGTTCAAACAGCACCACCCTCGGCCTGTCATTCTTGTACCACGGTGGAGATGATTCAGCTTTTGAGAAAACTCCAAAACCCCACCCACAAAGGTGAATCAAAATCCGCCATCTCTGTTTAGCGTCTCTACTAATTACATCGCTAGGACTTGAGGATGAAGAATGATCCTGCCTTTTAAAGCTTATCTCTCGACCACCTGGAAAGACACAATCAGCACCGCGGATGTAATGCATGAACAAGGTGACGCGACATACTTGCCATCGTGTTCGTGGGTGACAGACAGAATCTTAGTGCTCTGGTTGGGCTTGATGGAGTTCCAGGGTTGAGGGTTGTCCTTGGTCCATTGGACTGGTAGACGAGAGAATCACAAAGGTAAGTCACCACACGTCATGGATGTATTCTCTAACTCACTGGTAGGTCCCATAGACAAGCGATACAGGTACCAGAAAGCACCAGTGACGGTGCCTCCAACGACGACGTAGCTGATGTCAAAGCAAAAATCAATCCTTCGTTGCTACCACACATATCCGAGTTCGACCTACATGGGGATGGCCTAAATGAGCAGTGGTCAGTTTCAACGTGCGTAAGCTCAATTTAAATATACACTGACCTCAGTGGCGTACCAGTTCTTGAAGAAGGAGAATCGACCTGGAGCCATGTTTTCGGTGCGGTGGTGGTGGTGGTTGTCAGTCGTATTCCGTGGGAACCCGAGGTTGTGTTCATTGGCGGCTGACTCAGCGTCATAATATTCCAAACAGTCGTTACGTTCGACGTTCCAGAACACCTCCATGACCTTGCCCACAATACCATCTATGATTTAACGCTGCGCACCCGTCCAGAAATCGTCATCTGCAGAGAACGTAAATATAAGGCCTGTATAAGGGCCATATATCCTTGCCGCAGCTTTCGGGAGCCGCCCAGGACGGATAAATTTCGAAGCCATTCCAAGATTCGCCCCTTTCAAGTGGCAGCGGGAGGCAGGAGCTAGGCTGTATGTCGTTGTACGTCCTATCTATCGAAAGAATAATGTCCTATTAATATCCGGTCAGTGTGTCCTTTGAGAACCTCTCTCGTGGTACACTTTTGTGGACTTCAACGTTCAACATGATGATCCGAGTGCGGAGAGGTTGAAGACGGTCCGGCAGGCAAACATGAGTCACTTGTTGGCGGTTCTCACCCGAATTCCCTTTCGGACAAAAAATCGTATTGGGCCATTGCCAATGAACAATTGTGCATGAGGTCCCTGGGAAGTTCGCAAAGCTGGGGTATATAAGCTAGCTCACATTTCGTCAATCGAGTCTCCAGATCCCTGTCTTGATCTAGCTTGATACTATGTCTTCGACTACCGGTGGCCAAAGGGACGTCGAACGAGAGGATGCGACCCGTAACAGCTCTACTGAGGCTAACGGGACTGTACCTGGGAATCCGAAGACTCGAGCAGGTGCTCACTGGCAAGATCTCGAGGTCCAAAGGATACCCAAGAAGTCAGTTCTTGTCCTCGATCCTAGCACACCTTGCACTGACGCGTCTTCTAGCAACTTGCCTCTCGTATTCACTGGGTATGTGATTTCTGCCTATCTCAAAAGAGCCCGCAGTCTGAACTATTTATCGCGTATGACAGACTTATGCTTTCAGGTATGACTCGGTGAGCATATTTCAGGTAGGCTTTAACCTTCGATATTCCCAGTATTCTTGGCCGCGATGGATCAGACAATCGGTATGTTGCTCGACTTGTCTCGAAATACATAGCAAAATTAAGGTTATCCGTTCAGTCTCGACCGCACTCCCCACGATAATTGGTGATCTGGGAGGAGGTGATGCCTATTCGTGGGCCGGGACGGCGTATCTCCTCGCGGGGGCTTGTGAGTTCTCTGTACCTAAAGGAGTATAAAACATACTCAACCACGCTCCCTGTGCCAGGCCTTACCCCTCTATACGGGAAGCTATCGGTAAGTTCGATACGAGTGCCTCCCTGCACGCTCACTCATAGTCGACGGCAGGATGTGGTCGGCAGAAAACCGCTCCTTTTCTTCGTGATCGTCGTTTTCATGGTGGGCTCCGCGCTCTGCGGTGCAAGCCAATCCTTCATCATGTTCATCATAAGCCGTGCGATCCAAGGATTAGGTGGCGGTGGCATTATCCAGCTGATGATGATAACCATTGGGGACATCGTCACGCTAGAGGACAGACCAAAGTATGCCGGGCTTAACGGGTATGTTGAAAACTCGGTGACTAAGGCTACCACTCTGCTTACCAACCTTTGTGGCACCTGACAGTGCAACCTTCGGTATTGCGTCGGTTCTGGGACCCTTGATAGGTTCGCGCTTGTACTCGACCCTGAGAGAATCGATGGGTTTATCTTAATTTTACAGGTGGCGCACTCACCGATCATGTTTCGTGGCGCTGGGCCTTCTGGATCGTGCGTGACAAGCTAGTCTCTCCTGTACTCTTTCCCGGTGGTGCTCATACCGGTCCTACTCCTAGAACCTCCCCACTGGTGCCGTGTCCATCGTCCTTCTCTACTTCCTCAACGTGGGCATCATTCCAATCCCGGTTTTGTTCTGGGCTCCTTTCTCACCAGAAGCTATAGCTCAATCCAACTCCGAAGAAGTCACTACGCGAAAACCTGCGCGAGTTCGATTTTATCGGCCTGTTTGCCATCATGCTCGGAGTCGTTTCCCTTCTAGTCGGCTTCCAGTTTGGTGAACATGATTGGAGTTCACCTCAGGCATACATCCTCGTTGTGGTCGCTGTTATCCTCCTCGCCGGTGGCTGTTTGAACGAGAAGTACACGAAGCGTTCCCCAATCATACCGCCAAGGCTATTCAGGACACGGACGACAGTAGGGCTTCTGGCCGTGGGTGGTCTTCAGATGTTTGCGTTTATGATGGGTACATATTGTGAGTGGACAATGTTCAGTTGCAATCCGTATCGCTCATTCTGTGCCACAGTCCTGCCAACCTACTTCCAGGTCCTAGGAAGCTCCGCGATCGGGTCCGGTATAGAAATGATTCCCTTCTCGCTCGTCTCCTCGTTGATGGCACTCATCACTGGAATCATAATGTCGAAGACTGGAAAGTACCGGCCGTTGATATGGGGAGGGCTCGTGCGTTCACTTCGTCCTCGAATATTTGATACCAACTGATGGCTTCGGACACAGGCAACCATGACTCTGGGATACGGACTCATGATTAGGTTGGACGAATCGTCAATTAGGTACGTTTCTCCCCTCGAGACCGAAAAAAAGCCGTTTGCAACTTTATTTGCGTCGTTTCAGAGCGGAAAAAGTCGTTTACCTTCTAGTTGCCGCGATAGGCACTGGTTGTCTATTCCAAGTGCCTACTATAGGTATGGCCATCATTTCCGCTCATATTGATCACTTCATTTTGACATCTTGTTCGTTGCAAAGCCATTCAAGCGTCTATGCCTCTCTCCCAAATGGCAACCACTACAACCGCCTTTATCTTGTGCAGGTCTGTCCTGCCAACCTCGAACCCTCGCCGGATATCTCAAGAATCCTTTACAGGAATCTGCTGGGCTCCATCGGCTTGAGTGTTGGAAACGTCATCTTTGCAAACACCTTGCCCAAGCGGCTCTCTCAATACGCACCGGATTATGACTTCTCGAATAAGACAATTGCCGAGCTCACAAATCAACTTAGGGATCTCGTGAACATTCAGGTGGGTGTAAATGCGCGTGACTGATACCTATGTCACGGCTCACCTGTCTCTCCAGCCCCCCGAACTGAAGCAACAGGTCCTACATGCGTATACGACTAGCGTCTCACTGATGTGGTACGTTTTTTCTTGACTTATGTCCAGTAACTGGCTCCTGTTGCTGAGTTGACTCGACTTGTAGGATCGTCTGCACCCCGGTATTGTTTGCGACTTTTGTGATTTGTACGTTGCTCTGTCTTTGCTCTCACCGATACGTCTCTGACGCTCGAGATCAGCTCTGTTTCTGCGGCAGTATTCCCTCAAAAGAACCACGATGCGTGATGGTGATGATACCCCCAGTCCTGAGGGGGTCTCTCGGACGAACGAGACGTCTTTGGAAGAAGGAAAGGACCGCGAGGTTTTGGAAGAAGCGACCCCAATTCCGACGGCAGGTTTTGAGGCTGAGAAAAAACTCCCGGTATAAGGGAGAACGTTTGGAACATCGCTGAACGAAAAGAAAACGATAGCTTTTCCGGCTTGACGTCGGAGAACAATCAGATTTACGATTTACGTCCAGACACGACGCACGTCTAAGCAGCGCTACATACAGGGTTTATGTTTGAACACGGAAGTCTTTTTACCTAGATTTTAACGAGTAGAGTAGAGTATTTTCAACGGGACATCGACGCATGCACGAAGATTGTTTTGAAGCCCCAGAGAAATGTTTCCCACGATTCTAAACGCTCTCCCAGACAACCAGCACCTTGTTCGTTGACCGGAACGTTAGACAACCCACACCTTGATATCTCTTCTACGGAGCTCGATGATCTTGACTCGAAGTCAGAGAGCCAAAGTTGACCAGGGAGAACGTATATTCAGGTAAGTCCGCGGTGCAACGTCGTATAATGAAAATTCCAAGTTCCGACGCCGTTTTGACCCTGTTCTCCAAGGCCCACCCTCCGCTAGACGGGCATGAAAGCTCTCCTGGACCCTTAACCTTCTAATTCTGTGAAATCTTTGGTTCGATCGGAGTCGCCCAAGAACAGTCCAAATCAAAGCCATGCCCCACACACTCTCTCAATGCCTCCTTCATGCTTCATCCGAACTTATCTCGACGATTCGTGCGTATCGTTCAAATCATACGTTAATACTGAACATATCGAGACCGACACCTCGTTTCCAAGCCCTGGATATCCAAGCAGAAAACCGCAAGGCAACCTGAAGGCAGAGGCATGCATCCCCACGCGTCACCCTGGCTCTTTGTTGTCGGAAACTTGCGAAAAACTTCCAGAAAAGTACACTCTTTGTTCTTCTTTTGAAGCTGATTGCTGATATCTTGATAGGAAAAACAAAACCACTTGCACCTCTGACTCACTGGTGCCACTCGACGACGGGCCTCAAAGTCCTGCCTTTATTTAATCTGCTCTGTGATGCATCCGACCATCATCAGCTTCAAACTCGACCACAACTTCTCTGGACCGACCTTACAGGTGACGTTGATCACAGGCTCACCGTGTCAAGCAACTCAGTTTGATCCCAGACGCGTCTTGTCAAGAAACCTCACGCGTCTCTCACACCTTCGTCTGGACGTCCAACCCCCAGATCCTCTCGTGATGCCACGAACCGCAGGCTGCTCCGGGGTTGTAGGGGATAACTTGGATAGGTGCGGTAGAGGAGCGTACGGTAGTTTCTGCTCGGCTCACGCAGAACAAGGCCGCTGGTCGCAAGCCAGGACTGATATCCTGGAAGACATCGAACCGCACGCGCGAGGGAGACTGTGTATCGGGATGATAAAGGGCAACGTCAGGCTCTGTAATAACAGAGTCGCTGCTGGGCCATTCAATTATTGCTACCTTCATTGGGCGCAGGCGCCTCCAACATGGAAGATACCTAAGTCGGGATCGCAGCCAGATATTCAAATCTACGACCCCCTCTACGAGAAGTTGAAGGAGCGACTTTTGCAGTACATCATCGAGGCCAAGGTTGCGTGGCAACAAGGATCGTCACACCAGTCCACACCTAAGCCTCAGAAGTCCTATGGGTCCTCGACACATTCGCAGTACTATAGAAGTTCATATAACTCGCAATCGTCCCAGAGTCCACCACGATCTCAACCAAGTTCCAACGGATCGTATCGCTTCTATTCTGAATCCCAACGTTCCTCATCATCATCCTATTCGCACTCGTTCCCATTCGGCAATGGCTTCCGATACCAACAAAGCCACCAGGAATCATTTCGACAGCAACGAGAGAAGGAGTGGAAGGCGGAAGAGGAGAAGCGTAAACAACAGGAGAGAGCTGACAGTGAACGTAGGGCACGTGAGGAAAGGCAAAGGGAGGAGGAAGCGCGGCGCCGTCGTACTCAGCGAGAACGGCGGGGAGGTGGTCATGACTCTCGGTTCTCCAGCACAGGAACCTCGAGATCGTCTCGTACCCGCAAGCAGACACCACGGGCAGCAACCGACCACTACGTATCGGCTCTCGAGACATTCAACAGCGGGACTCGACCCTCTGGTACTGACACGGTCGACTTTTCAACCTTCCCGTGGCCTGTACTTATCGATCACCACTACGTGAAGCCTGACGATGTCAATGAAGAATCCGTAAGGGAATTCTTGACAGGCCTCGATAAGACCCTGGACAACGGCGCGAGGAAGAAGGTCATGCGTAGCTCGACGATTGCTTGGCATCCAGACCGTTTCCGTGCACGCAACCTTCTCACGCGCGTCAAGGATCCTTTGGAGCGGGAGATTGTAGAGGAGAAAGCTATCATGGTCTCGAAGATCGTCAATGATATTTGGCATCGTCTGTATAAGTAGGAAGCTGGTTCTGAACTAAACGGACTGGCTCTTTGGGAGTCAAAGTCAGGACTGTACAACACTATGAAGGACCTCTCTAAGTATGACCCATGTATTCGATACCCCTTGTATGACATGGAACATGTTTTCGTGAAGCACCTGGGGTGTCGAGTCAAATCGCCTCCCACGACCAACTCGGCTTTGGCTCTTGCTTTCACAGTAACTGTTCTCGTCTGAGACGCCTGAGAATATTGCAATAACGGTGGAGTCCAAAGCACGGAGTCGTAAGGCTCATATTTCGCTTTTCGCTAGGACAAGATGCCAAAAAAGGATTCAATCGTTCTCTGGCGCCGACAATTATAAGGAAATACCCAGTGGTTTCTGCCCTTTGAGCAGATTGCAATCCTTTATGGATGAGTCCATTGGATCGACTATCATCCATACGACGTCTGCTTACAGGAGACTAAAGGGATGTATGTCTTTCTTATTCGGACGCTACGCTACCGCGCACGAGTTTCAATCGTTCGCCTCCATGATACGAATATTCATTCACTGTATCATAGATTTCAATCACTCGTTACATTGTGATCCCCGATAGATTAGACTAGATACATTGCAGACCGACGTTTCAGCATTCTTCTATCGCTGCCTATCTCTGCACCTACTCCTCCCCCTTCGAAACCATCGTTTCTATGATAGGTATAGGACAAGTCAGTCACATAGAACAGTAGCGGCTTGAGAAGTGCTCACCGTGCTCTGAGGCAACCACCGCCAACCGGTGTGCCAGCTGGCGGTGTCTTAACGCGGACCGAGAGGAGTGCCATGAATTAGGGTATCGGCAGGTATCAGGGTAGTCGCGGGGCCATTGTTGGAGTCGAAGGATAAAGGTTGAAAACCGTCTATGCCCGTAAGGCAGACGTCAAGAGAGAACGAATGGGGTGCCTGGAAGCAGAGAGTGGAAGACAGGGTATAAGATTAGGGTATCGGTGTGAAACTAGTAGCCAGAAACCAGAAGAGCAAGCACGCAGTAGTCCAATAGAGCCGAAATCCAGAGAGAAGCATCAGATTTGCCGAGTGTCCACAAGCCAGACAAGCCAAGCCCAGTAAAGCCAGAGAACCAGATAGAGCAAGAAACTCAGAAACCTCTCCCAAGCCTCACGTTCTTCTTCAACCTCGACGAACCCCCCTTCGTAAAGGACCCTGTCAAACAGCCAGCTATCATCACCATACCCGACGCTCCACCCAAACTCCCTCCCCGAGTCGCCCAACAAATCCTCAAACCCAATACTCTCGACGTGACCAGCACGACAAGCAAAATCGAAGAAGTTGGGGTCCATGTCGTAGACAATGGTGTGCAAAGCGACCATGTTCATCCGTCGAATAATTTCCGGATCCTTGAATGTCAGTCCCAGACCGGTATTGTACTCGCCGTCAGCGAGCCACAAGCTACCGTCCTGGTTCGCTGGGAAAGGGGCCATGTCCAGAGCGACGAGGTCGAGATCATCGAAGATCAGGCTCGAACCAGGGGTAAAGACGGGGTTGGTCAGGAGAGGAGAGTCGATGGAGGTGGATGTGGGAGGGGAAGGGAAGTCGTAGGAGATATCGGGGGTATAGGGGCCACCGACGACGATGACGGCCGCAAGCGCGATGGCCAAGACCAGAAAGTCTCGGATGTTGGCTGACGAGACACAGAGGTCGAGGTTCAGAGCGGTAAGGGTACGAATTAAGTAGGAAACCATCTCTAAGCGCGAATGTAAGATGAGTGCAAAGGCAGAGATGATGGGGGTAGGTGGTTAAGCCTGAAGAAGAGGGCGGTTTCTGGAAGGACAGGTTTTTCAGGGGGCCTTTGTTTGGCCGTGTCTTGTCATTATTTGGTTAAGCGTGGCGGCATCTTCAGCAGAGCCTTCTAAGGGACAAGCTTGCGAGGAATTCTGGCGAATCGCGTCGAGAGTTGAAGGAGAGCTGAAAGAGGGGATGGATCATGGAGGTCAAAGCATTGAAGCGCCATTTGATCAACCCTGGTTAATCATTGATCCGCCTTCCCCATTTGCGGTGACTTGTACTACATATAGGCCATTGTCGGTCCTTGTTGGTCCTTGCCGGTCACTTTTCATCGCCGTCAGGGCCTCTTACATATCGACAGACTACATCAAACTACGGCTGAGCATCGTTCCGTTTTCTAGGAAGCCTTATATGCAAATAGAAGTGACTACGAGTTAACATGTCACCCTTTTCAACGTCCATTCCAAGAAGAATCATAATTCTGTAGTCGGAACAATATATGTACGAGGTTTCAGTGGGAAAACCCCAAGTCCATAGTTCTCATGGATAACTGTTGACTACGATCCTGATCCCTGCGTCTCTGAAATGAAGCAAAGATTCTGTAGCATCATTCCACTCCTCATTGACCTCCCCCGAGATGCGCAGCGTGAGTGACCGCAAGGAGCTGATTTCCGACGTTCGACTATCAAAAAACTGGCAACGGGAAGCCACCAGTCTCACAAGTAAGCCCATTTGTAAACCTGTACCGACCACACCTAATTCAAGATGCGCGAGTCGTGGCGATAGAGGTGATGTTCCGGAAGGTCGGTTATGGAAAGTCAGAGCTTTCAAGAGTTCCGGCGTGGTGATAAGATTTCCGAATTCTGTGAGTATCTTGAGGGTCTCCAAGACGGGGAGCACCCGAAGGAAGGGAATGAGCTGCTCGTCTAATATGGGTATCCAACGCAGACAGAGGGTCGTCACGCTGCACGACCCAGATGAGCGGTGCACAAAATCGTGAAGGGGTTGGAGATTCCATGACTCTCCGTGCTGAGAATAACATCCTGTTCCCCTAATTTCCAGGGTTTCGAGTCGGGGAAGGGTTAACTTTTCAAATGCTCGAATGAGGTCATCTTGCGTGTGTGCCTCGATATGTAGCCGTTTTACGGATCCGGACGTGAACTGAGCTTGACCAAAGTCAACTCCATTAATCCCCGTGATCGTCAGCGACGCTACCGCCGAGCACTGAGAGAGAATGTCGAGAACGAGATGATGAGAGGACCCAACATCATCGAGCGTTAATGACTGAACCTGTGGCCAGGGCAGGCCGACTGGATTGATTAGGAAGTTCAAGCTGTATGTGAGATGACGGAGTTGAGGACAGTTGTTAAAGGCGCTCATGGTGCCCACAAACCCCTCGATAGAAGGGCATTGCAGCGACAGAGATCGCAGTTGTGGAAAGGGTTCGTGTAATGGTAGAGAACCGAATATATCGCGAAGAATAGGTTCGTCGTTAGGGCGCGCGATGATAGAGACACGAGACCATCGACGGCAATTTTCTACCAGCGCATCGAACAAGGGTTCGAGAAGCTGGAAATCGTCAATAGCTTCGAAATCGCCAATTACAAAGTCCAATTTGAGGTGAAGAAGGGAGCCTCTGGATCGCTCGAGAAAGATTCTCACCATCACATTCAATGGCTCGTATGCATTGACATCATCTGTTTGACTTCTAACCCATCACTGGTGGAGGTCAATCGACATTTTTGACCAAGCGCCTGGCGTGGAGAGCATTACCTCTCTCCAGAGGCCATTGACACTCGACAATACCAAAGCCATTGGAGGTCCCAGGACGTGGTTCTGAGGTGCAAGTTGATGGGATTCCGAGCAGCATAGAGAAAATATCTGGGAAAGTGTGTCGGCGGGCAGTTTTTGGATGGGGGATAACAACGATTGGTAATCTTCGATAGACTTGACCAGCGCATCTCGTCGACTCTCCAATATCAGTATGGCACTCTTGAGTCGGTTGATCTCGGTTTGGTAGCTTCGAACATCTTTTCGTGCATCTTGGATATATTTTCCTATCTCTTGCTTGTCCGAATACGGGAGAGGATGCCAACGACGATATTCCCTGAAAGTTTTAGGCGGTGATGAATGCGGACGAAATCCACCAGCTGCGCCTGACGGCGATGTTGCTAACATCCGAGGGTTTCTGGGGAAATCTCCATAATATTTGTCAGTGTTTCCAAGTCTTGCGGAATCCGGGGCTCGAGCTCTACTCACAAGTGTCGGGCGCGAGAGTTGAGTCGCTTGTTGACACTTGTTGACGCGACTGATAGCAATCACACCTCTTCTCATCACGACCACCTGCAGGCTATCCCATGTCAACGCCACTGCGAGATCACGAAGAAATCTTAAAAAGGCCCCAGAAACGCTAGTCTGTGAAGAATGGAAAGGGCACGACAAAAGGGGGAACAATGAAGCTTCTTTTTCATCCTACAAACCCCCCTTCGTTCCCATTCGCCTCTTTACCTCCGACCACCACCAATACATAATATCAATGTCTTGCTCGATCTGTCGCTTGCCCTTTGTGCCATGCCCAAGATCTTCCAGTCCGATCCCCGAACAGTACCACCAAAGGGTGTCATGACCGACAAAGAGTATATGTATTTTATGAATGCTGCTGGAGTTGGGTGGGTGCCGCGTTCGCCAGATCTCTTTTCGAACCAATTCTCAATAATTCGCCTCAACAGAAAATACATTCCAGGAGGGATGGGAAGCTTCGAGTTTTGTTCCCCGAATTCATTTGGAGGTTCGTCGTGCGCCACAATTCAGCCATCGCACTACCTGACCCATTGAAAAGTGTCCTTCGCCCGTGGTAAGCTCCCGATCCTGAGCATAGTCCAATGGGAGTCCCACATGGATTTTTCGATGACTGTATGCATCGCGTTTGCCCTCTACCTGACTGTCTGTGCTGAGTGCTTATGGTTTCGTTTACGCAGGCATGCATGATGCACACCGGATGCTTCAAGGTTCTTCGCTCGATTTTGGGCTTGGAAGATGACAATAGCGCGAAAGAATTGGCCGATTTTTACCAGATCGGAGAAATTCTTGGACAGTGTCTAGCCGATGATGATCATGGTCGATTCAAGGGTACGTATTTTACCCCCACTCCCCACATCATATCCCTCAAACCAACAATTGGCGCGACTTCCATAGGTGTTTGCTACGAAGCTGTTGGTGAAAAGATCGATCTACGCCCGTACTGGTTCCGAGGCTACCAACTCGGAAAGGCACATGACCACGTTGTCTTCGATTATAACCAGCTCATTGCCGACGGAAAACAGTGGCTCATTACTCGTCCTGATGTCTTCCCCCGCCTCCACCGTATCGTCGATCACGCTAAGCGTATCGCGCCATTCGGAGGACGCGAATCAGTACCCGGAACCGACATCCTCACCTCTCAGCCATTGCCGATCATGCACCTGCTCGTCTCGCATCTTTCTGCCGTCTCGTTCGTCAGATTGACGAGTACGTGCAAGTACCTCCGGTTCCACGCTTTGACGTCGTTCTAACCTTACGCGCGGAAGCTCTTGCTTGAGGAGTTCCCTTGGGCATTTCCGACGCGGCTGGAGTTTGATATGATCAAACAGAATAAGGCTGTCCTCGATGCTGTGGCTTCACCCGACCTCGAAACCTGTGGCCCCGAATGTGATTGGTTGGGATATCTGAGTACGGTGCATGGTCCGAAGAGCAAGAGTATGAGGACTCGGAGGTACATCTGGAGCGTCTGTATGGAGCTAAAGAGGGAGTATGACGGTCAGTTGGCTGGGAAGGAGGAGGGTGATTCCGAAGGAGGGTGGTTCTACACATACCCTGAGGGTCGGGGACCCGGAGCGAAGGCGGTGCCGACGAGTAGGAGAAAGGAGTTAGAGAAAATCGCTGTGCAGATGTCCATGATGAACCAGATGGGGGATGGTGGTATGGCTGGGATGAAGATGATGTAGAGAACTAGGGAACGACGTTGTCTTTGATTGATTTCTTGCTACTGCGTTTGCGCTTCTCGCCTCGTTTTCTTGTGTACACATATCATGTCCCTCCTCTTCCCAATGTTGTTGAAGTACGCTCCGAGCTATCTTGTAAACTGAACTTGTAGCTGTACCGTGTCATATCAGTGTTGTATACACAAAGAACATGTTACTTCACTCATACCGGCTCCAGAAGATGAACCCTGAAGACTAACTAATCTGGAACTCGGAAGTTCCCACGTTCTTCCATCCACTCTCATGACCACGATCGCCACGAAAGCAAACAGTGGTTAAACGTTAAACATCCATCTCAACCGTGCTGCAGCTATCTCCCAAACAAACAACGTCGTGTGATCACAGAGATCGAACAACTGAGTTCAGCGTACGTCAGTCATCTCGATCATCGAGATTCGACCCAAAGCGGTCGTAAAACAATATTGGGCATATCTCACAAACGATGATAAATGGCTCCCGTCGCTCAGCTCATTTCTCCCGTCTGAAGATACATGACCACGCTCTGAGCGGCATTAACCTACCTCCAACTGCCTACGAGCATCAAGTCTATTTTGGGAATCATCCCATCCGAAACGCTACAGCTTCCTTGACGGGTTCTGTGCAGCTTGTTCTTTGCTCAGGCATTGGAAAGATGGTTGACATCGTTTACTAAGACGCAGGGGCTTGCATCACCGGCTCGTCGTTCCACAAGTTATACTACGACGGTACGTATGATATCACGCACGCTCAAAATACAAATGAACCAGAAATAGCTTCGAATGTTGCTGATATCCCGCAGCGAACCGTGGTGCATTCGTTTCTCTCGCTAGCCACAGGCCAAGCCAAAGTCACACAATGAAATAGGCAAGAATCCGAGCTGGACTTTCATTAGCGGGAACCTGCATATCCTCGTCGTCTGGATCTAAGCCGGATCGAGCGCACGATAGCATGTAAGTACTTAGCTGTGCGTTTCAAGTACGAGTCAGTGCACCATCGGTTCCCATCCCATTCGGAACTACTGCAAATCCGTCACCTCGGCGCATTACCGTTCGTATCCGAATGGGCCCGTTGTTAGATATCGCAACAGTACATGTCCACAAGCACCGGTGAGCCCCATTCGGCCATAAACTACCTTGAAGGAGTCCTGCTTGCTCCTGGAGGGATCAGATGATCTTGATCTCACAGTGAGAGCCACCGTACATCCACGAGCGTCTCTTGACACACCAGGAAGTCAACCGTGACGATCACTGAATGAATATCGCCTGTTCCTATTCCTACAGCAGATAACATAACTCTTGCCTGGATATAACTGCATGAGCTAGCAAACAGGCATATGTTGCCGATCCTTCCCCAAGTCAATAACCTTGACTGGCGACGCGTATCCTGTTATCGACGACCGAGCTCTCACTTCTTCTCTCTACCTTCCTCCATCCCTTCTCGACTTCTCCGGTCGCCACAGTCACAAAGACCTGATCCTCATGACAAGTGTCTCACAAGACTTTGCGTTCGACGAGCCTCAGCCTGGCGGGACGATGCCACCAGCTGCCACAGCTTGGACTAACCCGTACATGAACAATCCGGGGTACGTTCATATCAGTTTCTACTACCGTGTCGTGCCGGAATGAACGATTGGGCTTGACTCAAATGCAGTGCCTGTGTTGGAGACATGCAAGAGGTACCTAGTCGTAGTCGCCATTGCAAACTCCAGATTGGCGACCGAAACGATCCTACCTACGATCATAACACTTTCCGGGCCGCTGCCCCATATTCCGACTTCCCAACAACAGATCTCATGATTGCCACGAATGAGCTACAGGCCCAAAGCGCAGTTGGTTGTCCGCGGGACGACTCCACTGGCACAGGCTCCCTGCTGTCGGAGTTAGCGCATGGTCCCGGGACTCAAGATTCCAGGTACGCCAGGACGAGCCTGAACTTTTCTTCGCTGAAGCCCGAGTCCTCCATCACAGCTCTTCGGCAGCTCCGTCAAGCTACGGCGATCAGCAACGTACACATCTGTTCACCGATGTATCTTTCAACTCGCACGACGGATACAGCGACAGCGATGGTCATGATCACGGAGAACCAAGGCTAGCTTCGAGCAGGCAAGTACTGCATGGTGGTTTCACCCCCTTTGCTGCAAACCTTGGTTTCAACAATACCGCAAGGAGCTCCCGCCAAGTGGGATCTTCCGCTTTGACTGAATCCTCGACAGCCCGTCGTGGGCCGCGACCTCCTCGCTACTTCTGCGAGGTACCAGGGTGCAGTTCCCGGGGCTTTACCGCCAAGCACAACTACGATTGTCAGTCATATTGCGTTGAATATGTGTGGCAACTTCCACACTCACCGTTATGTGTTTGCCGTTCCTACAGATCACATCCGAGCACACAAAGGGGAGAAGCCATTCAAGTGCACAGATTGTGGGAGCGGTTTCTGCTCGCGCGGCGACCTCCGACGACACAGAAGTCAAGGTCGAAAGCGACGTTGCCGGCCTCCAGGCCAGATGGCGTTTCCCACTTGATATGACTGCACTCGGGCCTACCCGAGACTCTTTATCACCGAACCCACGACTTGTACAGAACTTTCCTGATTCCACCCCAAATCATGTCAACCGTAACCTTTCCACTGTACCTTCCGATGTTTCTATCGTGTATTAATAGAGTAAGGTCAGATAAAACTGGCGAACACACTGTATAGATTTGATGAGCGCCCTTTGGTTGCCACTTCAAGATATTGATCCATTGGAACCTCACGATGAATTGACCATCACAATCGCTTTTCAAAAGCCTCCCAGTCATGTCCGTCCCTCAAACAGGAATAGGAAGTCCGAGGCAGGTCCCAGGTCCTGGATCAATCGTCAACCGATCATTCACTGCGAGCGCCCAAATATTAGTATCAGTAAAGTAATAGCCCATCTGGTGACATACCGGTTCCGTATAAGACGTCAGGTAATGGCATAGGTTCATAAGTGGTCATATGAAGGACAGGCTGTTCTGTGTGGGAAGCTAGCGTTGTCAATTGAGGCTCAATGTCGAATCCGGTCGGAATCTAAGCGTATCCGCTCACCCAGAGCTCAAGGGTACCAGAAGCTCAGCGAACATCTGAAAGACTACGATGCCGATGATTAACCGATCCTCCATGCATTTGTATGTGAAAAGAACCCGGGCATTCCAGCGGCACTTCTGGTCTGACACTCGTACGACTCCTAGATCTTGACTCTACAATGAGTTGCCTGTACAATACCAACCAGAGTGATGGAGCGGGTGCGCACCTTTCAGACGAGTATGGGGCACGTTCACGACGTCGACGGCAACAGCTCAGGGGGTAACAGGGTCAAGGCCAAAACCAACCATGGGCGTCCGTTGACCAAGGACTATCAAATTCGCACCGTGTGTCGATCCACGCACCCATTTCAGAATGTTGAACGAGAGCCTAATCCTAGATTTCTTTGGGGCTTGTCTGGGCCCCCGATTCCTCGAGAGACGCGACGGTGTCCTATCAAGGAGAGCGACCTAACATTCATGATGAGTAAGTGGATGCCGGTCCTTCCAGCAGCGTCAACCAGGACGAACGGAGATAGCTTGGCCACCGTGAGCAGTGAAGAAGAATGTGGTGAAAGAGGGCAGCAGATTGAGCTGCCAAAAAAAAAATGAGCGAACTGCGAGCGACGAGATTAGGGTCCGCGCTGCGCTGCGGCTGCCTTTTCAACATCCCGGTGTACATTCAGCGGAGAGGGAGGAGGGGGATGAATTGATGAACGCAGTGGAGGAAAGGACCCGTGGTCCTGCAGCTATAAGACTGGCTAGTACTGTCGTGGCGTTGATGGTCTTCCGTTCTTTGATGCTTACTCTTGATCTGGTCGGTCATCCTCTGGACCCTGAGGCCTTGTACACTCAGACCTGACCTCCAACTCAAACGAGGAGTTCAACGAAAAGAGAGTTTTGAAGGCAAGGGGGGGAAAAGAAATACTACCAGAAAACAGTCCGACATCTCGGGTCGTTCAGTAGAGTCGATATTGACCGACGTATCCCCATTCTCCACGATAATTTCCCTCGAAGGTTCTGAAGTGTCGGGACGGCTGCTGTTGTGTTCAGCTCATATCCCGACGGTCCCGGAAGTTGGTGTCGGGCGTGATGAATGAGGGTGGGACGTAGATATGGCCATTAAGGGTCTGAGATCCGAGCGAGTAACGTAGTGTTTGTCACTTGATAAGCTTGATTTAGAAGGACGATTGAACCGCACACATCATACAATTCAACCCAGATATGGAAAAACGAAGGAGTGAGTGGTGAACCCGCCAACGAGCCAAAGTAAGACAGAGAACTGATACAAATTACTCACCGACGGGGTCCATGCGGTTGAGGGCGAACGCTTCCCATGGTTCGGTTCGTAAGCTCAGTAAACGGAGGCGGTAGATATCCCCCGGGCCCCATGGTCGGCTTCTTGTGTGCCAGGCTGGTCTGGTACGATAGCGATTCATTAAAATTCATCGGCGTCTCCGATACTCGAAGACAGCCTTTGGAGATCGGAAGACCTCTATTACCCTATGTGTGAAGCGGGTCACGGAACCAATCCTCCTCTTGCCACTGCCATAGACAGGATGGAGATCTTCAGGGTGGTAAATTAGTACTTAGAGCTTCGGACGAACCAAAGACATTTTGATGTGTACTTACCTCAGGACAGTAGCACATGGCTTCAAACCAGTCCATCAAGCGCCATTTCCGGAGGAACAGGATCAACCAGCCTGTTTATTCTGTAACACTAGTATCAACGAATCATCTATGTGACGGCGAAGTGCGTAAGCGGAACTTTTGAGGAGACACAGATCTTCGTGATTGATTTTGGAAGTTGTCCATCGGATTCCGTATGCGTTCGAATCGGGTGAACACAAAGAAAGTTCACAGGAGAAAGATAGAAAATGTTGACCGAATGCACGGACATTTATCGATACTGTGCTTGTTCTGAAGTCGATACTCATCGAAAAGAGGATGTCGCATTCGTCAACCTCAGTATCCCGTCTACAGAATTCCAACCTATTCTAATCGCAAGCTCTCTGATCGATTTGAACAAAAAGCTCCTTAGCCAAGGACAGTTTGGGAATGAGAAAGAGATGGGTGCGACGTACGACAAGCAGAACCTGTTTTCAGCACTTTCTGGCTGTATAGCATGAGAACAAGACGTGCTGCTGCTCAGCCACCCTTTCCACCAAAATTAGCTAAAAGAGCCCTTTTCGGTAGGAGAGGGGCGACAAAGGCTCTTTCCCTGTCACTTCCTATTCGTCGGTGGTAACCCACGGACGTGGCACTTCGAATCGTTGACAATCTAAATATCGGCCCTGGTGATCAGGATACTTGATAATCAGACATCCTCAGTGAGGCTTGGGTAGAGCAGAATGAATAGTCACCAGTCTTGCTGTAGATGCGATAACGGGCTGGAAAGTGGCCAACCAGCCAGGCAGACTTTCACACCTGTTAAAAGACGACGGTCAATGTAGAAAGAGCCGCGAGCGGCGGCCATGTATTCAAATTGGCAGCGTTACAAAGCTCGTTCGCTACCAGAGGTATTTGTACAAGCAGAGAACGAGTACCACTAGCAAGAGTATTCAGTGAGTAGGTAATGCAAAGGTGAGCAAAGGAGCGTACCAATTAGCCTTCGTCGTCATTGGAGTTCGTATCCATCGACCGAAAACATTACCAGATTTCGAACTAAGCTGGACAAAATCATGCTGGCAGACATGCAAAAGACCAAACAAAGGCCTCCGAAGTGCGGCGCGCGACTGAGTGTGGTCCTCTGAAGGGATGTAAAGCAGCAGAACCTCGTGAACAAATACTTTATGGAAGGAGCAGAGGATAGAGAAGAGAGGAGAACGCGGGACGACAGTTCAAACGTTGACAACGGTGATGACATAAAGATGCACCCATAAGGTCCCACAATCAACAACGCGTGAAAATTGAACATCGTCTCGATCTTCACACGGTTGAAATTCAACCTCATCGCACTAGATACCAACATTGTTCTTCGTCCAGTTCTCCAGTTCGAAGCCAAAAGAATATAGGAATAACAACATGATGAACGATAGCCTCGTTGTGCAACCTTATTCGACTAGCGGACGTCGGCGACCTAATGTGATCATGAAGGAACACAGACAAGGGTGATTGGACGACAGACGGCAAGAACAAGGATCTCCCTTGCTCCAACATTCAGGCCCCAGGCTTCAAGAAGCACCAGCTTTGCTTGTCAGGATCTCCAGTCTACGTAGGTGTCTGCGCGCCAGTGGTCTAGTGAGTCGAGGTCTTCCTCGTCCTAACAACCCGAAGTTTTAATCCAGCCTAGATCTCCACTCTGGTGAAAAACGGATACAGGTAGACTCTGCGGTCTGGCTATCGACTTGCGGGTTCACCTCAGTTGGAGGTTTCGGTTTCTCCGAGTGTGCGTCGCCAGCTCTTACCCCATTTTCTTTACCTTTTTTCGTTCCGTCGCACAGTTCGCTCTGATTCAAACAAGTTGAACTTATTGAGAAGAATATGTGGCCCTCTTATCTTCCCCTCATATTCGCTCCCCAGCAACGCCCGATCTGCAAAACTGTCCGATACACCCGTATGTCCTGCGTGTCTCTCGAGTTGGGATCAGTCAGTGTTTCACCCAGCCAGGTTCGCAGAAACACTTCTTTGTACCCACGACCACGGGTGACGGTGTACACCTCCTTTGGACCGCCAGGGTATCATAAGCTGCTAGAGCTATGCATGCTGCGGAAAAGGCTGGGAAATGTAAAGGTCTGTCTTCCATCGTCGACATGGTCATTTTCGAAGTATATGAATATCACTCGGGCATCTTCGTGCAGCGTTCACCCAAGTTGAACTCAAACGGTCAGCGCAACGCGGGGCGGCCGTCCGCCTCAAGACCGACGGTCGATATAGGTCGGTCAAGATTCTGTGTATACTCATTCGTTCAATTTAACGGTGGAGGAGACTGGGCCTCACTCAGAAGCTCTATCTCTCGAGTGTGGCCTTGTCACTCATCGGGCGATTTGGACGATTGAATGGCCCGGGTCGGCTGATTTGGGGCTTTACAACAAAGGCTTCGCTGGGTCGTGTTCACATTATTGATTGTGTATGTACATTACTTTTTGATCGAATTGATACCAGTCTAAACCATATCAACCAAACACCAGCCGGAATCACAGTCACAGAGGAACATCCATCTGTCCCCTGCCTCTGGGTAACAAATGGGAAGCGGTGTCAAGGTCATCGAGAGCTTGACTGAACCCGCTTCATGGAGAAGCCAACTAAGGACGTCGGCAACTTCGTTTTTTACTTTCGTGTCTACGAAGATCGCTCTGTGAACCAAAATAATGCTCACATTCCCCGCACATAAAGGGCTTTTCCCCACTGTGTGCTCGAACGTGATCTGTGACACAAACAAGACGGTGAGTAAGGACCGTCACTAGGATCTGAGATGGCGTGACTAACATTCGTAGTTATGCTTTGCGGTGAACCCTTTGGAGTTGCACCCCGGTACTTCGCAGAAAAAGCGAGGAGAACGCGTTCCGCGACGGGCTGTTGAAGCCTCAGTCAATGCGGGAGACCCTACCTGGCGGGGATTGTTGGAGGTCGCAGCTGGGAGTCCTTCGCGATTATGGCTCTTGCTGTAGCTACACCCATCGGGCTTTTGGGAAATACCAATAGAGCGATAGGCTAAGCTATATTGGCGATCGTTGTAGCTTGTTGGCGGGGTGGGCGGGGATCTATGACGGACAACCCGAGCTTTAGTTGAAATCTTCAATCACGACTCGTTACGGCTTGCCTGAAATCGAGGGTCTGGGGAATGTGTTCGGGCCACAACAGCAAATTCGGATCTGTGCTGCAGTCGCCCGGCATCGAGTTCTCTGCGTTTCCTCGGGTTTCAAGGTCCATGGCAACGGTACCTACCCCTGAGTACGTGGGATGGTATGGGGTACCAGAGATGGCATCATCGAAGGCAGGAATGTTTAGACCGTTAGTTCCGGGTCTCCAATATTGATCGATCTGACCGGACGCCTCTTGCACGTCCCTGAAACAAAGGCTTCGGGGTCAGTAAGTCTAGCGACGCGACGTGTGGCGTGAATGTACTTCAAATTTGTGCTGTCGACATCTTCACTCCAAGCCACAGTCGGTGGCATCCATACTGTCCTCTCAGCGTTCGGAGGGTCGGAGGCAGCGCCAGGTACGAGGTTTTGTGGAATGTTCATCATGGGGAATAGGTGCCCGCGTCTTCGATGATTAGGTGAGTGGCGGAAGCTGAAAACAATGGGCAATGACAACGAAGAGAGTGTTAGAACTAATTTGTTAGCGACAAAATAGGCGCCTCTTACCAGACGTTGTCCGACATTCAGTCTAGGCTCGAGGGATGAGTTTAAAGAGGGCCGAAGAAACCCCAATGACGGGAATACGGTGCTATTTATCCTAGGCTGGACTCACACTCAGTTTCGGGCTCTTTACCATTAATGCTCATGAAGCATAGCGGCGGGCGTCTGGACTCAAACATGCTATGTTACCAGAAAGTGTCGTAGCGCCCTTCGGCAAAGCCTACCCTGAGGGTGCTGATTGTTCTCGAATAAGAACAATGACTACCCCATCTTGCTGTTCAGGCTCGGTCTTAACGGATATCCAAAATTGCCTCTGGAACCACTGTATGTCAGAGATGCTGTAAGCTTAGGGACACAACATCATAAGGCACATGAAGTACTTGGGAGTTCATCTTCATCATTCCACTTGTTCGAATTGTTCATCAGTGCCAACCCGGCGGTCCATCCTCCTTTGAGCCCTACATTCTGACACCCAAATTCACCATAGCCTTCTCTCCTTGGTGGACATTGATATGTGGCGCCACGATGCGTTCGTGTCATACACTCAGCGCCGTGTTAAACAGCGCGATCAATCGGTACTACCGAAGGGGCCCTACGGACTTGCCGAGCTGTTGTAAAGCTGACCATAATCACATGAATGTCTATCCGTGTTCGAGAGGCTGCGTAAGGGGAAGCCTCAGTGGGAAACTGGTACCAATCGAAGGTGGGTACTGCCAGCACGGGACAGTAGACACCCCATATGTGTTAATTAGAATCTGAGATCAGTCACCCAGCACCATTCATGTCCTTGGGCAATCTTCGTGATCCGGTTGCGTCGAAGGACTAGCAGCAATCCAATCCTTGCATGTTTCGCAGTTTGACTTTTGATTTGAACTGGTCCAGTACTAAGCTTCAGGAATCAACATCACGACTGCAGCTTGCTCTGAGACAACAACTATCGAGCTGAGGCCAGTCATTCTCCACATCAAAATGGTATATCACTTGTATTGGCATATTTCTTCACCTTCGCGGTTGACTTATACAAACGCGGAATAACAACGGACTTTACATTGCAATGAACTCGTGACGGTGATAGCTGTTAAACGGAGTAGGCGATCCCGAACCAACACCATAGAGCCAATAGAACTCATGTTGGAGAGCTGTAGTACCTGCTTCTGTCAAGACATAGGATGGCTCCCAAAATCACTTCGATGATGAAAGGATTCTGTTGGAGGACTGACTCGCTCCCGATCGAAAGTGAGCCAAAGACGCACACTGCAGGGGTAGTCACACATACTCAGGTTGGCTTTCAGCTACGATCGGGACGCACGGCGGCCGTGATCAGAGTCGCGCGACGCGAAACCACATATTCTTTGTAAGATGGCGGTCCCAAGTTCCATTTGCGGGCGAGGGTTTGGGTTCAATCTTGATGCTTGATATGGCTGACGTAGTAGAATGAGCTTTGCTGCGGGATAGGACGGTTTTTAATCCGTTGTGGGGGAGCGTGGGGGGGGCAAGCCTCCTCAGAAGGATCCACGCATATCGGTCTTGCTCGGCCCCAGAAGTCTACCGATAGTTACAACAGCTCTGTCCCGATCATCAAGTTCTGAACTCGAAACCGATTGCAGATCACTAGGCCGACAAATATCGAGGAACCACCGTCCGAGTTGGTGAGTACGATATCGGGAGTTGCCGAAGTCTCATCGATTTACCATACTTGCTTCTTTCGTCTTCAGCCTGTCTATAGCTATTTGGCATTCGTCATTCTAAGTATAGCCCACGCCTTCAAGAACGAACTGGCGCCGCAACGCTTGCGCTGCGATATTCACTCGAATCTCAATCTCCGACAAACTTTGAGGACTCAGTTCATCTGGAAACCAACATAGCTTTTTACTATAAGCGCATCGATCTACAACCTATGTTAAAACTACGGAACTGATGGAAGTAAGGTTGGGGTGACAGCGGGAGGACCGCCTCCCGTTGAGATGATCACCTTAGAGTGTGAGCCCAGAGCTCAGCCCGGGGGAGAAGGCATCTCCGATTTGAATTGACAGGGCTTTTTTCGATCCTTTCGCGCGTGCCGCTTGAGGTCGTTTCGAGAAAGGAAGGGAGCTCCGCATCGACTACAAATGAAAGGCCTCTCCCCTTTGTGTGCGCGAATGTGATCTGGTGGTAAGTCGATTGTGAGCAAGATAGTGATGAAGAATCAGCGTGAGGATACGGACACCGAAAGTTGTGCTTCGCAGTGAACCCTTGGGAACTGCAGCCAGGGAATTCGCAGAAGTATCGAGGAGGTCGGGATCCACGACGAGTCATGGAAGCCTCAGTTCCTGCAGAAGATCCCACTTGACGATGACCGATGCCGTCGAACGGGAGGGCAGAAACGTGATTTAGAGCACTCTCGAAAGCGGTGTACGGGTGGCTGGGCACCAACGAATGCTGTCCGTGGCCGCTAGACTTGTGGGCTGAAAAGATACCAGTGATATCGTTGGGGTGTGAGTCGTGGCGGTGGGTATTGTTTACAGGTACCCAGATGCTGCTGAAGATAGATTTTCAGTAGGAGTCTCTAATTTCAGAACGGACGCGACTGACTTGAATTCGGGAGGGATGTCATCTGACGATAGAAGAACATTCACGTTTGGATTGCCTAGCAGAGGCCCACTTGCAATCTGCGGTTCCTGTGGCGGATTGACAGGAACTATTGGCGATACTGGCTCATACAGCGGTGGGGAGAGGTGAAAGACTGATGCATTCAGCATGCTTTGGGACACATGAAGAGGATCGGCTGGCCCTCCGTGGAAAATCGGGGATTCAACACTAGAAAGACGTTTACTCTAGTGTAGCATAGTAGACAGAAGCTGATTCATGGGCTTACCCCGAAGTTACAGGATTGCCACTACGAGCCACAGGCTCCCAGACGATACTCGATGGACCTACTTCCTTCCTCATTGAGTGAGGCTCGGCTACCGAAAGATCTGCACGCCCCTGGTGTCTAGAAAGGTCGCAGGAACTAGAGAAAAGGGAGGTCAATAGATATGAGCCACGGGGAGCCGAGAGACGCGCCTTACTGTAAATCTTCCATGTAGGACAACGACAGGTTCTCTTGCGGAGGGAAGGAGGACTGTTTTGATACCGAGAGGCCTTCGGGCGCAGAGGAGCTTATAAGCTGTAGAGAAATGAAGTGTCCATCGACAGCATCTCTGGGCTCACTATGTTGGGTCATTAAAGCATCCAAATATCATCAGAACATTCTTGAAAGTTTGCTACGAGTTTCCTGCGGGCGCAACGACGCGGCGGAGAGATTTCGCAAAACTATGAGCGAAGCGCTGGTGATATCAATATCTAGGGGATGAAATGAAGTTACGACCAATCTGGGGCAAGAGACTGGCATAAGATCGATCATCAGGTATGGTTCAACCGCATAATAATTTGGAGACCGGAAGTCACCGATAATGAGCGTCCTAATACACTGATACAGGAGTCTAAATCCCCGGAGGCACGCTCGAAGGTAGCGATCCCTCGCACCGACTGTGAGTAGCAAAATCTGGAGGATCAATAGCCTAACGCTGGACTGTCGACAAGTGAGATGACCAAAGTGTCAATTTTGGTTCCAGAGGCAGATGTCGAGACCTATGACCTTAACTCAGCCTTAATTTTCGATAGCTATGACAGTCTATGCAGGGTTAACATCGGTTTCCATGATCGATGATTAGGTAGATAAAACAGCTCACCTCCACCACGTCTCCGAAAGCTGCTTTGATGCGGGACCACGACATCTTGGCCTTTACGAGGACATGAGAAGCCTCCATGCACGTGGACATGATCCAAGCTGAAGACGAGATGTCGACTCCTCGCATGGCGGCGGGGTCAGTAAGAGCCACAGGAGGATCGGAAAACGATCACCCGGTCATCTAAAGTCCAAGAATAACACAACCTCGTCGGAGACATCAAAAATCCTTTTTTGACATTGATGACCGTTGAACCAAGGTAAATTATCCTCCATGCCAATGTTAAAAATATTTGCTTCAGCCACATGTCCTCCCGCGTTTGACACACCAGATCGCTTGACAGTCGTGCTGATTTGGCTTGGTCACAGGGGCGAGGGGTATTGATTCTGCAATGAGGGTTCCAGGTGACCAGACTGCGTGTACAACGCCAACAGAAACGATGAAACCGGTGCGTGCCCTGCGAGAGGGCAAAAAGGGTGCTAGATAGGCAAGTAGCGTCGTCGACCATAGCCCGGGAGGCGGAAACAAGGTCCAGAGGCGATGACGCGGAGCTTGACGTCCGTTCACAAAGGAACATCACCATCGCACCAGGCGTTAATCCACGCACCCATTTTGAAGTTCCCGATTGGAGCGTGTCCTCGCGGTGCTCCCATCTCTTGAGAACCTTGGTAGTTTCGTACCGGACTGAGCACCCTAAAGATACTGATGAGTAAATGGGCGTTTGATATAGCAGCAATGACCAGGATGAATGGAGATTGGGACTTGACTGAGTCCGAAAACATTGAAGAAGACTTTTATGAAAGATGGCGACAGACAGAGCTGTTGAAAAGCTGCTTTTGGACACAACCGAATGTCAAGGATGAGCACATAATGGCGTTGTCGTCGGGGACTGAACTGCAGCAGGCTGTTCGAAGTCTTGGTCTTAGTCTGGAGTCGTGACGTGACCGAGGGGAGAGATGGAGCGATGTGTAGCCTCGAAGTGGAGTAGAACAAAGAACCCGGGGTATCGTCGATGGTAAAGTTGGCTTGTCCCGAATCGTAGTGTCGACGTCCTTCCGTTCCTCGACGCCCACTCTGGATTCAGCTTTTGAGGCCTCGTATATTTGGTAACTCCAACTAGGGCTGCGGAGGTCGAACATCAGAGAATTTCGAAGGCTCAAAAAGAGAAAGAAAGAAGAGAAATACCACGAAATGGGACCCAACATCTACCCTACTCCCTCAGCATCGAGTTGTGTAGTCGAAGTCGCATTCCCAGCCTATCCCACTTCAACGGTCGTCTATGATAGGTTCCCTCGATGATTATGCAATTAGGCTTCGTGTTTGGGACAGCTGCCATTGTATACAACCCACAACGCAACGGCTTCGGAGTCAGTATTGGGAGGCGATGAAAAAGGATGATAGGTGTGACGAGTTATCCGATGAAAGGGATATTGAAACCACAGCGAGTAATATAGCACTGGTCATTCACAGGAGAAGCTCGATTTGAGAAGACGGTCGAACGATACAAATGACGGAGGTAAGTGAGAAAGCAAGGGGTAGGAGAACCTGGTGGACGAAAGTCAGAAAGGGGAATCGATGGAAAGGTGAGCTCAGGGACGTACATATTGCGCAAAGTTCGGGAAACGACACTGGGCGTCTGATAACGAGGCGAAGCGGGTCGCATGAAAGGGACCAACGGTTTATCCGATAATCTGAACGTCTCATTCTCGTTTGGAGTTCCGGATCTTATTGACAACCACAAACATCCTCAGCGAGGTTCGGATACAACACGGTGGTTTGTATGTTCTTGATGGGGATGCGAGAAGTTGAACGGTTGAGAGTGACCAACCAAGTAGGCGGTATTTATTGCGTGAGTTTTGAAAGATAATCAAGGGGATATGAGATATAAATGAGATCTATTCACGCTGGATTCGTTCTAAAGTTCAATTACTGATGGAGATATTTGCATAGGTAGGAAACGCGCAAAACTACCAAAAGGGATAGCGATTGAGAAGTGAAGAACCAGACGAGAGAGCTGACTTTATCTATATCCAAACCCAAAAAATAGCTTCCAAATCACTAATCTTGAGCATGTCGCTGGACTGACAGAGGCCAATCCGAAGGAATTGCGAAGGGACCTGAGCGATGTGATACCTTGAACGAGTACTCGGAGCTGCGTAACATTGTGAGAAAGCTCAGGAGCAGAGACCTAGCAAAGAGGATAAATTCAAATTTGAAAGAGGACGCGAGATGCCAGTTGCACTCATAATGATAGAAGACGTTCCTGAGACACTTCCATAGTGGGTATCCAGGGCTCCACAACGCATCTATATAAAGTATCTTTTTCACACGGTTGCCAAACCACTGCCTGTGCTGAACCAAGGGATCATTCATAACGTTCAACGCTGTCAACACGAATTCGTTCCCTGTGCACCAGCGGCCGACGGTGATCGATTTACATCTCACAAATATCGCAGTGCTTAACCTTGTACCTTGGGCAGAGCACCGCGAATCCATAACAAGTCATTGGCAACTTTCTATTCGAGAGGAGGGTGATTGAGGAGCAGTGGGGCTTGAGGCCACTCGAGGACATGAGTGAAACGGCTCCGGAAAGTGGAAGAAGAATTGTGGCGAACAAGTGGCCAAGGATGAAGGGCACCTTCAACTTCGAGAGCCTGAGAGCGAAGAAGCCGGGTCACGATGGAAAAAAGCGTTCGCGACGGTGTCCTGAACAACGTTGGTTTCGGCGGACAGTCGTTCATTTGGGCTCACCTGTACCCTCCAGCATTATCCCCCACTCATCTTCATCACTCTCAGATACTTATCTCCCCAACATGAGCTCTGGGAGTCGAATTCGTGTATCTCACATAACACCCGTTTGTTTGACTTGCCGAAACGCTCGAATGCAAGCACCGTGACGGCGTATCGCTCCTTCGGACTGCATCTGATTAATTGGGCTATCTATTGGAGAACGAAGCTGTCAAAGGTGTTGTGGTGTGTGCCAGGTCCTCAATCTTCCTTTCCACAGCGTACCAGCTTGATGCTTAGCTCCTACCCAAATTTTGCTCCAGTGGTCGACTACGGGTATCTTTTGACTAAAGGGAGCTGATCACCATCTCAAATGCCGAGCACTACTAGAACAAATGGGCGGACAATGCCAGATGTCTTACGTTCGTTCGGTTCGACGGAGGGAAGAACAATAACGCGTTCAGTAGGTACCTTGGGGTCATCTCCCGGGCGTGCTGCCCCTGTACCCGTTTCGCCTTCTCAAATCCATATGAACGGTTTTTGTTGTCACCGAATCCCCAAGCTGCACATAGCAGCCTCGTCCAAGCTCGAACATGCGCAGCCTGCTCTCATCGATCGCCTGTTACGCACACTAAACACACCTCGTGGGACGTCGGGCTCCCCGACCAAGGTTGAAACGTTCATAGACTATGGGATTCGTTTACTGGGCACTTGAGCTTGGACGCTCGCTCCTACACAAAATTTCTTTCACCACGCGATATCAACCTCAGACCCAAGGCAGTTGGTCACGACTCGTACTGGATCCAGAGACCTTCTAGTCGTCAAGCACTTTCTTCCTCTGCATTACCATGTACCTTGCCTGGTCGGCGCGGATTTGGAATTCCGATTCTC
>JANHQD010002932.1:0-36597 GCA_024721195.1 Marasmius sp. AFHP31
CACTAGGTCAATCCGTAAGTGAAAAGGTAGTCGAAACTAGCGCTACAGTATTACAGGAATGAGCGTAAGAAGAAAGTATGGGTGGTTGATAGGTGTCGTCTTTTGATGTAACGTAGATCCGTCCAGGACCAATTGTTCGTTGCGAAAGTCGTACAGTCATGTCAAGCGATTACTCCTGAGTAGGTCTCGCCACCGCCGAACTGAATGCAAACTGACTCTGGGTTGCGCTGGCACTGGCGGAGGTCTCTGGTACGCTGGCATTAGCTTCAATGCTGGTGACAGCGGTGGAAGATGCTGCTTCCGTAGAAGTGGCGGAGGCACTGGTTTCGACAGTAGAGGAAGCGGTCTCTGCTTGGGTGCTGACCACGATGCTGGAAGCTGAACTCGCGTTCGATGCTCCGGAAACGGTAGCCACAGAGGAGGTACCGGAAGCTGAAACTGTCTCGCTTACTGCACCAGAAGTGGTGGAAGTAGTCGGAACGCTCTGGGCGTCAGAGATGGGCGAAACAGTCGCTGAACCGGTCACCTGCTGAGGGACGGCAATGAAAACAGTGGTGGTCTGCACCACAGTAACAGTGGCAGCACCCTGCTGGTTGATTGCACTGGAAACAGAGGTAGAAGAGCTGTCGCTGGCACTGGTCGAAGTTGGAGCAGTGGCAGAAGAGCTGGGGCTAACGGTCAAAGTGGACAGCGGGTTGACGCTGATGGCGCCCTCTTGCCTTCGGAGGAGCGTGAATTGAGGGGGAATGGAAGAGGTGGCAGTTGCACTTTCAACCGAAGATGAGGTTCCTTTGAGGGTGATGACCGCGGGAGACGCTTCTTGAGCACCAGAGGAGGTGGCAGAAACTGAGGAAGAAAGGGTGACAGAAGCGGAAGATGAAAGTGAGGTGATCAAGGCGGACGATGAGGAAGCGGTGACAGAAGCAGATGACGACGTGGAGTTAGATGAGACTGTGGCGGATGCACTCTCGGTAACGACTGCCCCAATGCGAGACTCGGTCGCGGTAGCCGGAATGGTGGTGGTGACCGTGAATACAGATACAGTGATTGTTTCGACGCAATCATCATTCTCTTCATCGTTCTCGTTGTTGCCAGTGCCAGTCCCATTGACAGCGCCAACCCCAACAATGCCACCTTGAACCCCGGCGTCATCGAACCTCGCTGTAGCTCCGTCCTCGGTATCGCATGAGAGAGACGTTCCTTCTTTGTTCACGAGTGGCAAGGCAACACAGACTGTTCCGGTTGAACAGGGAGTCACCTGCCACTTGTTTTGAACACATTGAGCAAATCCGGCGTCGATGCAGGCAGTTTCCCCAGCTGAATACATCGATAAACATAAGTCATGGTTGACCCGGTACTAGACTGGACACATACCTTCGCAAGAATCCGTCGCCTTCAAGCTGGCGAATTTAGCATTGAGTTGTTGAGCATCCAGTGCATTTTGTTTTTGAACGGCATTGGCGCGATACATAAGATCCCTGATGAATAGTGTCGGAGCGCCATTGACTGGAGCCGGAATGGGAGCAAGCAAGAGAGCGGTGGCCAAAAGGGCAGTGAAAGAAAAAGCGATGGGTGCCATTGTTGACTTTCGGTGTTTGGATGTTATCCTCAAGATCTGAAAAGGTCGTGCACAACGTCGAGGAGCTCCGGGCTCGGGAAAGAATGAGAAGTCTAGGTGAAAGAGGGAAAGAAAGAAAACTGAAGGTGGTCGTCAGAGGAGCGGAAGCTTGAGGAAGAACCATGGGGACCGAGCAATATCTTTATATACCTTCCTATCACAACGTTTATGGAACAATGGTTGTCGATCCCGAGAGCTCATTGTGAACGAGAACAAAAGGCGACCCAACGAAGGACAATAGCAGCCTGCCGGGTCCATGTGCCAAGTTACGTAACAGGCACCTTCCCCGAAAGGCAATTTGTTTGTCCTCCCCGCCATTGTTTGTACTCCGGTGCGCATGTCCTAGTGACAGAAAAAAACATCGGCGACTACGCAGCTACATAGCACAAACAGTTCGCAAGCAACAATAAAAATACATTATGTACATAAAAATACAGTAATTCCTGTGCCTTGTCGATCGGAGAGCATTGTTTTGCTGTACACGGCGAGCTCCGTTCGAAGTATTTTGAACCCGTCCAAACTGAGCGCCCATTATATCTCTGGCCAGTTTGATAGTGGCATGGCGTTGGCACTCAAACAACACCCACACGTCGGATCTGCTTTCCCCTCTTTCATTTGGGTGCCACAATCATGAAAGTATCCGATCTCATCCCCAAGATCGCCCTTCTGATATTCATCGACAACGACCGTACCGCTGAAGGAGGATCCTGTCATACTCCCCTCCGAGTCGTCCACCCCCGAAAGTCCGAGTGTCACGATCGTCTGGGTGCCACTATTGTAGGAGTATCGGGCATTGCTCTCAAGGTCGACCTTCTTGACCGTAGTGCTGGGAGAGGACTGTGTCGTACTCTCCTCCGATTCCTCCATTTGTGCCGAAAGTCTGAATGCCACAGTCGTGAATTCTGGCCACAGAGTATCAACACAGAGGAGATACACGCTTGATTGGGGCCAACTCACTTGGGCGAGAGCTGATGGTTAGATCGTATTCAGGAGCCATGGCTTTTCGTGTGTTGAGGATCATGCGCGATACAATAATAGTACACCCCCTGCGAGTACCCAGAAGTGTGAGCATTCCAGACCGGGGCTGCGAAGACAATAGGTAGACTTACACGGATGAAAAACTTGTCATAATGTTCTTGAGGGGTATCTGGTACAATAGGGTCAAAATCCCGTCCTGCAATGTTACCGAAAATTCGCATCTTACACTAGCATACTAGCAGGAGGCTGTCAGTTTTGTCGGTGAGGAGAATGTCGACGGTGCACTCACGACGATGAGCAAAACATTTGCTAAGTGAATGGCAAAGACTGCCGGGAGGTATATCATGCCTAAAACAGTGAATGTGAGTCTATTCTGACGCAACGCGCGAAGAAGCGAGCGAAGTTTGGAGGGACAAACTTACTGTCTACCCAGATGACCCGAATAAACTTTGTATGTTTGGTTCCCAGTTGCCGGCACCGAACAGCTGTTGCGGCGAGCATCAAGGAATCTTGAAGTTGACAGAAAATTTGGGCTTCAAGAGGACGCTCGAAATATGTGATAATGATGCGTACCAAAGACAAGCTCGGCAACGTATCCGTACACGAATTGTAGATGTCTGAAGGTACGTATCTTCAGAGACGAAGATCAACGAGACAGTCAAGAAAGGTATTCACTGAGGCTTCTTTGAGGAAACAAAACAACCAGTGCACTCCTTGTGATAAACGCCTTTGACATCAGTCATTGCCCACTGGTGGTTGAAATCAATAGTCGCAAAAGTGGAGATAAATGGGAACTACCCACAATCTTGACTGCCACCTCTGCTACTAGTAAGAAGTATGTGAGGATAGTTGCGTAGAGGTGCCGGGACCACACTGCTCGAACGAGTTTGGTGAAATAGACTGACAGTCAGTAGCATGCGTTTATGCATGTTCTGGGATTCGAGAAAGCCAGGATCGCTTACGGCCGATTGCAGAAGTTACGATGAGCCGCATAGTCTGGGGAAACCAAACGTAGCGCCCGCATTTATTGCTATTCATCCGAGGATCGTGAAAGACTATATCAGCGTAAGAAGAGCAAAAAACATATCATTCAGTTCGAGTGTCCACTCCTTGCCACAGCGGGATGAATACTTACGAATGGTGACCACCATATACGCCGGCGGGCACAGGTACCGGTTCTGTTCTAAAGTGAAGTTCGATTCTTTGATTTGGAGAGATATGTTGAAACATACTGCACACCACATCAAGGTCATCCAGTTCAACCATGGATGTTTGCCTTCGCGCAAAGGAGTCCATATATATGAGACTTCATCGTCGAAAGTCAGTAATATGTCGTAGATTAGAACCACTAGAAGCACTCAACAACCGAGACATGTCGAAGTCATATAAAGCTCACCGAAGGAAGCTAATGTAACCATTTTGATGAGAAGTCTAAGCAGTGTAAGCAAACATAAACCTCTCGTGGAACGGCAATCGGAACACGCACATATGTTCTGCAGTTTGTGTGTTGAAATCGCTATCCATTCGAAAGTCGATGGTACCCCCGGGATTTTGAGAACGGTGGACTAGTCGATTGGGCGTCCTTCGCGCCGACTTGTCTCCTTCTTCTTCTTGGGAACCTCATATATACAAAAAATTACATTGGGAACACAGCGCTACCTCACCAGGAACTTGCAAGCTTCCCTGCGTTCTATCGACGAGTTGCTGTGGACAAAAGATCTGTAAGGAGGCTCATTCTATTTTCGTTCTCAGGGGGAGAGCACTACAGCATCAGCACCGGACCCAAGTTGTAGTTTTTTGCTGTCGGTGGAATTCTGAAATTGATCACTTGACGGTGCAACAGCAACTTGTAGGACCACGAGTCCGCAACCTAATCTGGAAATCACTTCAATTTTAAACACTCACAGTTCTCGTGGTCGTCGTACGTACGCCTACTGTTCTTGCTGTGGTCTCGATTGTATGAGCCTTCTCGATTTAGTAATCCGAAAAAGGGCATCCGTATCGGAACTTTCGACAGCCATGTTGTTATCGAATGAGAGGACATCGAAGCAGATAGAACTATCGATTTATCCCCTGCATTATGGGCCTGGAGGCTGAATGTCGAAGGTGATTATACTGAGCCCTGATTCAGAGCGTTATTGACTCTTGGTGCGAAAAGTACGGGTAGATGAATCAAAGGGCAGGCGTGAATGAAGCTGTCTTGTGCAGATAAAGCCAAAACCAAAACAGAATCCCGATTTCGTAGGTGGCGCAGTTGGGCTTGGGAACTTCTTGTTTAACACATAGGACATGGGAAGAGAGGTCTCCGAGCTCTCGTGCGAGCCTGTCCACCCGATTGTCCATTTCTTGAAATCATAGTAGCAATCCTATGGCTGGAAAGTAACAAGAGCCTTCATGTTGTGGTGAGAGTTTGAGAGCAAGTTGTCGGAAATTCGCACGCTCATACCTCTACTAACATCCACCACTACGCCAATCAGACAATGGACCCGTTCGAAGTTCGTATGAACTTTTTGAGTCTGCTACGACGTCTTAACGCGTGATTATACTTTCATCTTTCTTCGAATTCTCCTCCATCTCTGAACTAATCCTGAAGCTCTCAACAGTCTATTCAAAAAGTCGTGACTTTTGCCGTCAAGAACCATTCGCAATGTGGAGAAGATCTATGGGATTGTATAGTCGAGGAATGTCAGAAGGTAAGCGATCCCTTTTTCCAATCTATGTGCACCCCCATTCACGCTCGCCATGATATAGGGAACCATTAATGCCCGAATAAACATTCTATATTTCCTTGATTCGCTCTGCGAAACATGCCTTCTCCTCAAATCCCATTCCACGGGGGGCAGCTCCAACACCAACTTATACGTCGACTACGTCTCAAGGGACCTCCCCAGCATCGTCGAGAACGTCGTACCACCCGGCAGAGAAGGCTTGCCCAATCTCGTCAGCACACGACAGGCGCGTCAAGATCTTCATTTCTACCAATTCTCTCTCTAAAACGCTCTAATCATTATACAGATCCTCGAAAACTGGCGAAGCAAACGTGTCATCGACCCACAAGTCATCGACACCGTCATCTCCACCCTCGAACTCCGCCAATCCGAAACCCAAAACGACCTTCCAGAGCCTGAACCCGAAAACGACGCACCGACCGTACAACCCAGACATCAATCGGACCACAAAAAGTCCCGTCTTCCTCGTCAGGAAGTCTTCAAGCGGATAGAAGAAGACCGGGAACGCCATAAACGGTTACGAGAACGACGATGGGTGCAACCGACAGCTATGAAACAGCAAACAACCAATCCCGGCCTGACGTGTTTCTTACCGCTGGAGTACGGGACGGGAGATGAGTCCGCGCCGCCGATAGATATAGAATTTGATAATGATTGGGAGACTCTGAGTGATTGGAATGAGGATGATGACGAGGCTTGTGCGGAGGAAAATGCGCTGTGCTTCACACCGCAGGATTTGGCAGAGCGTAAAAGGCGGTTGGGGATGCCATCATAGTGCGTGTAGTGTGTGTAGTGTGTATCTACAGGTATGGATGGTTCCTGTTCTGTCGTGCTTTTACTCGTGTTGACCAGGAACTCCAGCTTGGTTGACTGTTATCTAGTTGTAGCTCACCGCCAACCGTTGCTATCAATTCGCTGTACTTTGTGGTGCAGGCCAAAGCTTCTTTGGCGTCTCGAGCGCTCGATCAGCGCACAGTATCAACTAGGATGACACTGGATGACTATCGTTCACCGCTTAAACCACTCTCACCATTTACTTCCTGTCGTCTCGAGTCACCCAAGCCCCTTGGAATCCACTTCAGCGCTAATTTCATTCCTCAAAGCTCGTACTATTGCCATTGGCTCATACATGAGAAAAGTCCCGGGGGAGCTGTCGAGTCTCCGTTTGGTTTAAGTTGAGTATGGGGCCCGAACCCCAGAATACGAATTCCACCTCTCTTCAAGCTTTGACAGTTCAGACAGCACGGTTTTCGAATTTTCAATCCGACTTAGACGGGGGCCAGAGGCGCCCGAGACCCAGCCATACTTGGTAGTGTTTGGATTCACAAGACACCCAGTTTGCCCGACGCGCAACGGGTAATGTTTAACGGCAAAGCCATCGCTATGTACATACACTGTTGAAGCAACTACTACAAATACAATGCCAAAAAAGAATCTGCTATGTAAAGTATGGTGTGAGCGATGTTGAATGCTCTTGTATACACAAAAATGACTATCTATATCGGCCATGCAAAGTCAACCACCGAATACTGGGAACCCTTGACTAGAGTGAAAACATCTAATCATCGTGGATACCCTCGGGCTTCTTGAAGTTGGCAGCATCCACGCCTGGCAGCGGCCATTGCTTGGCGAATGCGCGAACCTCATCGCGGAGCTCCTTGACCTGAGCGTTGGAGCTCGCAACACGGACGAAGTCCTTGAGGAGCTTCGAGCCAGCCTCCTTCTGGAGCGACAGCGAGAGCTGGATAGTCCGGTGAAGGAAGTCGGCGACAACCTTGACGTCCTTCTCGGTCATGTTACGCGAGGTGAGGGCTGAGGTACCGAGACGGATACCACCGGGGACTTGAGCAGAGGCGTCACCAGAGACAGCATTCTCTGCAAGATATCAGTGTCAGCGATAGCGTGTATAGCATAAAGGAGGAACGCACTGTTGATGGTGATGCCCATAAGATCGCAGATCTTCTCGACCTTGCTTCCAGTCAAGCCAATTGGTCGCAAGTCCCAAAGGACGAGGTGGTTATCGGTACCACCGGTCTGGAGCTTGTATCCATGGCCAACAAGAGTATCTGCCAATGCCCTAGCGTTCGCAACAACCTGCTTAGCATAGGCCTTGAATGCAGGATCCGAGACCTGCAGGAGGGCGGTGGCAACGGCGGCGATGGTCTGGTTGTGAGGTCCACCCTGGCAAGCAGGGAAGACAGCCTCATTAACCCTCTTCTCCAAGTCCTTCGCGTTCTCCGCCTGGAGGTCCTTCCTGAAGAAGATCAGACCCGCACGAGGTCCACGCAGAGTCTTGTGGGTGGTGGTGGTAACGACATCGCAGTGGTCGAATGGACTGGCGAGTTCCTGACCGGCGATGATACCAGAGGTGTGTGCCATGTCGCACATGAGGAAAGCACCCTCCTTGTCTGCGATTTCACGGAGCTTGTTGTACTCCCAGTCACGGGGGTAGGCAGAGGCACCGCAAATGATGAGACGAGGCTTAAAGATCTTGGCTTGCGAGGCGAGGGCGGGATAGTCGATAAGGTGGGTTTCGGGGTGGATGGCATAAGGGAAGGATTGGAAGTAGATGGAGGAGGCAGTCATCTTCTTCTTGGCAGTCTGAGGTGGGACATTAGTCGGGATAGAGAACAATGTCGATTAGGGGAATACGCACATAGTAACCGTGAGTAAGGTGACCACCGTCGGGAAGACCAAGACCCATGATACGATCTTGAGGTTGAACGAGGGCGGTGAGGGCTGCAAAGCTAGGGGAGAAAATCAGTTGATTGCCTTCGATTCATAGATTGTCTGAACACACTTTGCGGTCTGTGGAGGAAAGGCGTCAGTAAATGTTCTAGATGCTACCCGGTAGACGTAAAACACTCACACTGCCGGAGTAAGGCTGCACGTTGACTCCCCACTTCGCAGGGTCGAGGTTGAATGCCTTCAAGGCACGTTCCCTGCAAAGGCTCTCAAGCTCGTCGATGTATTCGTTACCACCGTAGTAACGAGCACCAGGAAGACCCTCTGAGTACTTGTTGGTCAGAATAGAGCCATTTGCCTCCATAACAGAACGACTGGTAAGGTTCTGCAAGAGAAAAAAATGAGTGAGACTCCTAGAAAGCATTGAAGGGAAAACGCACCTCTGAAGCAATGAGCTCAAGACCAGTCAGCTGCCTCCATGTCTCCTTGTCGATGATGTTCTGGATGGTGGGGTCAATCTCCGCCAAAGGAGCATAGAGCATTTTGTTCTGAACAGCAAAAACGTGTCGTGTCAGAACAGTGAATTTCACCTTCACAGCGAGAAGCAGCGACGTACGAAATCGGGAGTGTTAGCTGTGGCCATTTTTCTGACACCGAGGAGTACTGGATGTACTTTTTGAGCGGTGGTTTTTGAGAGGTAGATGGGGGCGCGAGATAAAGGTCGAGTCAAAGATCTGAGCATCGCGATTGGGAAAATTTGTGAAAACTGTGGTGCTCCGGATAAAACCGATTTCGGCTATAAGCTCCAAATTTACCACGACCACAGTTAGGCTAGCTGGCGGACTCTGGGTACGCTTAAACGTCTGCCTTGCTGAGGTTTGCTGGCCGCTTAGCAGGAGGTGCTGGTGAACCGTGAAGGTTGTTGTTCGGAGAGACTCAGTCAGGGGAACAAGTTCCCAAGAGCATGCAAGTATCACGGAGGCCCGCCGGAATACCGAAAGAAATGATCTTGTTGACATATTCAATATTATGGTATACTATTCAGTTCTCTCCGCTCGTGTAGTTCCCGTACCTACAGTATATAAGGTAGAAAACACTTCAACTCGTCGGCACTTGGTAACAATTGCAACATAATCATTACAGGGAGGAGCCGGGGAGGAGCAAAGGAGAATAGCCTGAGTGAGATCCAGCCGAGTCCGAGGTCTTTCCGAAATTCTTCGGACTTAACATACGCACCCACAAATACAAGGCGTCTCACAATAATCCTTTGTGGTATCTCGCGGGGTTGTCGCGAAGTGAACATACTGGAACAGACCCAGTCAGCACCATCTGCTGTCTGCTTGGACTCCCAGGCCCCTGCTTCAGCCGATGCTGCCGGGATTTGCAAGACACCCAGAGTATCCTGACCAAGCCCTCCTAGATGACTATCTGGGCGCCCTGCTATCTTTGACGGTGAGCTCAGTAAGCTGTTCTCCCTCCACCACGCTCAGGAGCCGGGTTCAACTCACCTCAGGGTTATAAAAATCCTTACTATGGCATTCTCGATGGTTCAAAACCTTCCTTTCCATGTCTTCCGACACTAGGCAACTCGTCTTTCTCGTCGGAGCGGCGGGCAACACTGGCAGTTCCATCGCAAGAGCGCTTGCTAGCCAGCCGCAAAAATTTGTGGGTACTGCCGTATCGTCGTGTTCCGTCTTCTGATCAAAGGTTTACTAACATCCAGGGAGTTAAAGCTTTAACTCGACCCTCTTCGGTCGATAAGCCCAGTACCCAAGAGCTCAAATCGTTGGGCGTGGAGGTCGTTGTCGGGGACGTCATCAGCGATTCCCAAGAGACACTCGAGACTCACCTCAAGGGCATCGATACGATCATTATCGCCGCTCCGCCAGTCGGGCCAGAAGGACAAAGCCAACAGCATAACCTCCTACTGGCAGCGAAGAAAGCCGGCGTCAAACGCGTTGTCCCGTCGGATTTCGGACCTCATGGGGTCCCAGGATCGACAGTCTACAATGATTTAGTGAGTTTTCTGGCCCAGTTTCGCCGGCTCATTCATGAACGCGTGTCTGACAACTGGATGGAAACAGAAACTACAGACCCGGAGGTTCATAATAGAAAACAACATTCCGTACACCTTCATACAAGTCGGAGGATGGTCTTCCGGGTTCCTGCCTTATCCTCACTCGGTCGAGGGAGGAGTCTTTGGGAAAACAACCGGAAAACAGTTTCACGGACCCGGAAATGTCAAGGCAGCGTATACAGCCTTAGAGCGAGTCGGAGACTTCGTAGCGCGCATAATTTCTGATCCGCGAACGTTGAACCAAGCCGTCCAAATCTGAGATGGGGAAACCACTCTCGAAGAGGCGTGGAAGATTGGCAGCCAGATCACGGGAGAGAATTTTGATGATTATCCGAGGGTATGTTCCGATCGTCAGCTACTGTTAGTTGAATTGCGGTTGATGTCATGTTGTAGCTTTCTGCTGAAGAGCTCGAGGCTCGTATTGCTGGGGGTGGGATAGTCGGAATCGGGTCAGAGCTGATGCGATCGGTATTCGTTCGGGGAGAGAGTACGGTGGAGAAGGCTGTGGCTGCAGGTGTGTTAGATGCTCGTATGCTGTATCCAGACTACATCCCACTTTCGTTGGAAGAGTTTGCGAGGGATTTTTATAGCGATTACAGTAAAATTACCCTTTAGATAGCGTATATCAACATTGAATGAGGAGGTTCCTGGAAATCATCGTTGTTTACTGCGAAGATTGATCACAGGCCCACGAAAGCTTCAACTGACTGATGTGTTCCGCAAAGATGAGGTACGCTAGCCACAGTAGCTGTTTGCCAGGATGTTCGGATCATTTGCGGAGCATTGTTTTGTTTAAAACGGTGTGTCGAAGCTTGGGAGAGTTGAACTCTGTGGGCGCTCGACATGGTGGATGACAGCCAAGCGGCCCGTGAGAAGATTACTCAATTGAGCCATCGCTTATCACGTGATTCACTCTCCTTCATCTTGCACGTCGTCAACAAGTCCAACTGGCATTGCGCAGGCACCCTCAGGAGGGCATCAACAGCGCGATATTCTATACTCGACACGGTGCACAACAAACAATACAATTTCAGCTGTCCGAATTCCTGAAAACTCCCCGACAATTGTCGCCTAGTTCTCGCGTAGCGGATTCGGAATGCACTTCACCAAGCCCGCCTGGGTTCTCCACGGCACCGCCGAGAAGAGGCTCTCCATATTCTCTATACATGTACATCCTGATGGCTCGAGGATTGCGACGGGTGGACTCGACGCGAAGGTTCGGATATGGAGCACGAAACCAATCTTAAACCCAGCCTCGGAGAATTCGAATAAGCCTCCAAAGTCACTATGCACGTTGACTATGCATACGGGTCCGGTTCTTACCGTCAGATGGGCGCACTCTGGAAGGTGGCTTGCCAGTGGAAGCGATGACGAAATTGTCATGATTTGGGATTTAGACCCGTGCGTTTCTTCGCCTCAATTTCGAGTTATGTGGACTGATCAACTTTGCCTCAAGGAACGCAAAAGGGAAGGTCTGGGGCTCTGATGAAGTTAATGTTGAAGGATGGAAGCCACTGAAACGACTGGTTGGACACGAAAGTGGTCAGTCCCCCCCGCCCAATGTCAATCAACACCACGAAATGAAGTGTTATATCCTGCAGATGTCACGGACGTTGCATGGGCGCCGGGAGACCGATATCTTGCATCTGTTGGTCTAGACTCGAACGTGTTCATTTGGTGTGGCTATACACTCGGTATGCCACATACTCCAAAGTACCTCGGCGGCGGAACGCGCTCACATAATATTCCCAGAAAGGTTGCACAAGATAGACCAGCATCGGGGATTCGTGAAAGGTGTCTGCTGGGACCCTGTCGGAGAATTCTTGGCAACGCAGTCCGATGACCGTACTGTCAAGATCTGGCGTACCTCCGACTGGTCTCAGGAGGCAGAGGTCACCAAACCCTTTGAGGATTCCCCGGGTAGCACTTTTTTCCGGAGATTGAGGTACGCCTCATGAACTTCGAGGCTCTTGTGCTTTTATCTGATGCTGAGGGGCTCTAATCTGATCTAGTTGGTCCCCGGATGGTGCTCATATCACTGCCTCGAATGCGACGAACAACCGAGGATTTGTGTTTATCGCGGCGGTCATCACGCGTGGCTCTTGGACATCGGAAATCAGCTTAGTTGGCCACGAAAATACAGTGGAGGTCGCGGTACGTCTGTGTTCGGAGTGTCTACATTGCCGCGGAACTCTGATACGTCTTTTTCTTCCTCAAGACTTACAATCCACACATATTCCTACGAAACCCTTCCGCACCGGTCGCCACATCAAACATCTGCTCCGTGGTCGCTCTGGGTGCAGATGATCGATCGGTTTCCGTATGGCAAACAAAGTCGGCACGACCGCTGATTGTAGCGACAGAAGTCTTTGAACGACAGATCATGGACCTCAGCTGGTAAAGCTTCCTTTCTTTGTCTATCGGCCCTTTAAAACTAAGTAATCAATCTCTTTGTACCCAGGTCCTGGGACGGAATGACCTTATACACTGCCTCCTCGGACGGGACAATCGCCGTCTTCCATTTCGAGCCTGACGAACTTGAAGGGATCGCCCCCCATTCGGTACAAGAACAATACCTGGCCAAGTTCGGGTTTGTTGCTCCCCCGCTCCCTTCGAACTATTCACATGCGGCTTCGTCTGCGCAAATGCAGACGGAGTTCAATCAAAGTGGAGGCGGGGAGAAGGTTAATTTGCTTGTGGCGAAAAAGAAGCCTGCGAATGGGGATAAGAAGAAGAGGGTGGGGCTGAATCGTCTCAGGCCACCACCCGGAGAGGATGCGGATAATGAAAGCGAAGCTGATGTAGCGAAGGAGAGGCTGAGAAAGAGTTTGGCAGCAGATGATGCATTCCCAGCGCCGGACGAGTTACCGTACGCGCCTCGCTCCGGGATGGGGATGGGAATGGGGATGTCGATGGACATGGACATAGATATGGGCGTTTCTATCGATGCCATCGCGGAAAGTAGTGTCAGTTACAGTCGGAAGAGGAAGGCTGAGGAGGAACTGGTTAGCGGAAGGTACAGGACCCTCGGCGGGGATCGACCAAGAGAATTTGGCCCTGTCAGGGAGATGTCTTACTCTGGGAGTATGCCGGTTATAGGAGGAGGGAGCGGAACGGTAGCTAATCTCCCTATACACGCCGCGATGACCAGGGTCACCACAAAAGTGGATGGGAGTGATGATGTTTTCGAAGCCATCAATGCAAAGGGAGATGACGGTGAGAAGACGAAAATTTTTCAGTGCCCTCTTTTTTTCCTGACGCTTAGCATTTTCACCCTACAGAAACCGAAGTGATGCTGATTAGTAGTAACCGAGTCGAGTGGTTGGACTACCTCCCATCGCCGGTATTAGCTACCAGGGCCACCTCGACCTTCTGCGCAGCTGCTATGCAAGACGGTTCCGTGAATGTGTATTCGCACAACGGAAGAAGGTGAGTTTCCACATCGTGCACTCCACTTTCCACCCTCATATGCACGCCCTGAAGACTAATGCCAACGCTCGCCCTTGGGTCACCATGCTCCTTGATTGATGGAAACAAAAATTGCCTAATGGTCATAACCCAGTCTGGACAGTTATATTCCTGGTAAGTTCGGAACCAAATCACCATTTTCCTTTTGTCTTTCTGTGACCATTTTTGAATGAATACCTTTCGTCACCGTAGGCACGTTAACAAAGGAACCGCATTCTTCCCCCCAATTTCCGTACTTCCTCTCCTGTCATCGCCTAATTACACTATAACCACCGCTATGGCCCGACCAAACGGATGTCCGATAATCAATTGTTCAAACGGAGCGGTATTTTCGTACGACCCTCAACTAAGCACATGGGTCAGGTTGAGCGACAAGTGGTGGTCAGAAGGTTCGGACGTGTGGCAGGGACGACAAAGGACGAGTGCGAATGGACAGAACAACAGTAGCAAAGGAGTTATTGCGATGATCGAGGCGGAGGTTTCAGGTGGGAGCGAGAACCTGACTTCTGCAGGGAAAGCACGTCCGGATTGGTGGTCGGCGGCGTTGACTCTAGGGCATCTCGAGACGCGAATGCACGCTGCCAGGCTGCTAGAGAGTCCTGTCGAGTATAAGCAGGCGCTAGTCCTGTACGCGAAGAAGATTGCGGATGAAGGATTCCGGTCGAAAGCGGAGGAATTGATCAAGGAGCTCTTTGGCCCAGTGTACTGGCGCCCCGTGGCAGACCGTGATGGCTGGACATCTACTGTTGCGGGATTGGCAAAGAGAGATCTACTGAAGGATGTTTTGGGGCAGTTTGGTGAGTGGCATTTGGGTGGTCTCTTAACGCACGTCTCTGATGGCGCTTGTTAGCTCGAAGCAAAACTCTGGCGAAGTTGGCTACAGATTGGCAAGATCTGCTCAAGAAGGCCGCCAGCGAGGAGTAGCACGGGTGCTTTTCATTTTGCCTGAGCTGTTTTTGATTTGTTTTCATTGGTTGCTTCTTACTGTTGTACTTCGGAGTGTGCTATCTATCATGTTCTTTCTCTGATGCGAAGTTTGTGATTGCCCCGTGGGTACCAGATTCAGCGCATCTTGACTAGTTTGCCAGATTCGCGCAAATGAGTCAGATGCGTTCAAGATCTGACAACAGTTCGACTCGGTGTTTGGTCCGCCAATCCGATTATCACATCCCCTCCCCAATGAACGAACTACTATCCCAGGGGTTTCCGGGCGGGTTGCACCGCCAGCCAACTCGAACGGACTGAATGAAATCTCGTACGCACATTCCAAGTGACGACTCTTTCTCGTCAGAAGAGCCAAGACTTACCCTGTCTTAGTTATAGGCTCCTGTGATACCTCGTTGCCGAGCTACTCTTTGAAAGGTTTTGAGCACGGAGATGGAGAGCGGAGGTCCACCCAGGGCATCCCCCTGCTGTCTCGAGGTAATCGCGGACCGTTTATACAGGAACCAAGGTCTGTTCCTTGACTGAGGGATAGAGCTATGGCGGTGTAGTAGCACCGCATTCTCATACATGGAACAACTGACCTGTTCGATAGGTGCGTTGTACTAGGTGGGCCACTGCGCAGATGATCGAACCCCAGTCGGCGAAAGTACTACGGACGACGGTCGAGAGTCGTTCCGAGACGCGGCAAGGGAAAAAAGTTAGCCCTAGATTTCGCTCGGACAGTCAGCCAACTAGTCCGTCTCATGTTCGATTTCCGTTTCTGCAAATGAGCCACAGCTGCGTTCCAGACCGCGAGAAGGCGTGTTTGGCGTTTCTGATGCCGTTCTCGAATGATAGGCTACCCTCCATATAGGTTTCTTCCAAGAAGGTCATTACCTTCTTTTGCTTTCGAACCTTTTACTAGTCACGCTACCGCACTAGTCCCTGGACAAAAGGGCGCAAACGAAGCCATTGAAGAATGGTATGTGGTCAATAAATCCAGCAAATGATAGCTGTGGGTCATTTTCTTATTCACAGTTGCTTTGTCACTTCGTTGGTAGTCGATATAGGGTCCCTCGAGTCTCGGATTACATTCCGACTTGGTATTGTGGACTTGTGGTGGAACGCCGTTGCTCTCAGAGTGCTCCATTTGGTGACTTTGTAGCCTCTTTACCATGTGCGGATGTTCATGTTCATGTTCATGAAACCCTGAACCAGACTGCCTTGAGGCTCGAAGTTTGCTACTTATCAAGCCATCAATGACATACAATCAGACGTCGCGCGAACCGTTGTGCATTGGATCGGTTTCTCAAGGTTCCATCGCTTGTGAATCCTTCCTAGCCTAGGAACGAAACCCAAGCGACAATAGAATAAAGTTTGCAGACTTACGGCTCGTGGGGTCGGTCGTCCGGAGTAGAGAATCAAGATCTCGGACTGTGATGACAGATTGGTCCGGACACCACGAGTGCTTTGCGAGGTATATGAACTCACGCCAAACATGTTCTACCGTCGCCAACCGCCGCCTTTGTCCTTAATACATTCCTTGGCTTTGCTGGCTAGTAGTTTCTATCTCTTGCGCACTACTACCACCACCAGCAGGATACCGCTATGTTCACCTGCCTTCAATGCCCAGAACGAGAGTTCCTTTCGTACAAAGGTCTCATGAATCATCAGCGCAACTCCTCCCGTTGGCACCCATTCTGCAAACACTGCGACAAGAGTTTGGGTCATTGCGGTAAGAGGGGATTTGAAGAGGTCAGTGCTATCCGCATCCTCGGTCAAAGCGACTTGCTCTCATCATCGCTGTAGCACATGCGTCGCCATCTCGAGCCAGATACTCTGTTCAGATGTACGACCTGTATCAAGAATTTCGGAAGCTCTCGTGCTCTCGACGAACATTACCGACAATCCCCCCACCATCCAAACTGCCCAGTCGGCTCCTGCGCTAAGGGATTCCGGAATAGATGGGCATGTAACGAGGTAGCGTGTGTTGGTTGTGCATTTCAACTAGTGACTGACACTCCCATCGTCAGCATGTAAAGCTGACCCATCTGACTACCGATTGCCCATGCGGCGACAACTACTTCACAGAGGAGAGAGGCACGCACTATCTAACGTCCCCGAACCACGTTGTGTGCACACCCTGCAACCTCGGTTTCTTTGATGCTCAGGCATTGCTGGAGGTGAGTTCAATTGGCTCTGTTCATGATCGATGAATTGATAGAGTCCCAACCCAGCATGAAGGGCTCAAGCATAGCAACTCATGTTGTACTCGATGCTCACGGCAATTCAAAGACGAACATGAACTCAATGACCACTACCTCGTGTCTTTGGCGCACCCAAAATGTGAAATGTGTTGCTTAGGGTTTATCGACAGCGACACGTTTAGACAGGTAGGTTGCCGGGACCTTTCAATGTGACTTTCGATACTAATCGAAATGTGTAGCATATCGCCGAGAAACACTCCGCTTCGACTTCACAAGATCCGGACCTGGCACCCAAGTCGAATGCGGGTCGCAGCGTGGACAATGATTGGCGGAGCAGTACCAAATCACGCTCCCAGACGTTACTCGACATAGATTCGCCTCGAGTGCGATCGCTCTGGGTAGGGTCTCCCTTTTGGATCTAGACGCTGTACCTGAAGTCCACCATGACAGCCTACTACTCCTTCCACCAAACATTCTCCGCAGACGATATGGGAGAGCTCGCAGTCCCGAGTGAGTAGTATCCTAGCCATACATGTTATATGAGCCACTGATCCGGCGTATCTTGCCCCAGTCTCCAGTTAGCGGAGTCTCATCCCGAGGGAAGGTTCAAATCTCGGATGTTACTGACGCAGAAGAGGAAGAGGAGAACAGTATTCTTTCCATGGTGGAAGGGTTGGTAGATGATACGGACCTCGAAGAACCGCTATTATCAAACAAGAATCTGGCGCTCACCTTGTACAAGAGCCCTATCGCCTTCACTGGGCCTACCAAGGTCGGTCGCCTTGATGATCTTCTAATTCTGGATATTAACTTACGCTCGGCAGCCTCTTTCCCTGAGCCTGAACTTGAATACGAACTTCAGGTCTACGACAAGCTGTACTAGATTTGATCCATTGGGGTGTGTATCTCGCAGGGGCACTCGTTCCTAATCTGACTTGCTCACATTCTAGTCCGCCCACTCCGTCAACGACTTCTCCAGACACCTCCTCCCCGACCGGGCTGGCCGCCCTCCCCACCGTTTCTCCTCTTGCTTCGACCCCTAGCGACATCACAATGATCAATGGTTCCTCGACAACGATAGTGTCTTCCCCAGAGCTCATGAGGCCAGGCGAAACGTGGGGCGTCGATTCAACTAGCAGTGACGAGCGAACTCGGTCTTCCACCGTTCCTTTCGCTCCGAGTCGACGGGACTCTGAGTCCTCCGTTGAGACTCGGGTGGAGGACAATGAGGACTCAGGTGCCTTGACAACTTTCCGTGTTAATCAGCACTGGAAGTTGTACAACGAAGCTATTGCTTCGGCTACTCACACGAGAAGAGGGTCGATCGGCTCCCCGTCCTCTACCGTCGACATCCAGCTCGAAGATACCCCGGTCAGCTCCTCGCCACCGTCGTTTGTGTCTTCACCTCAGATTTCACCCACTGCTACCTCCCCGGACTTATCCGAGATCACCTTTACGACGGTGGACATGCTATCGACAGAGGAGGAGCTTCAGCCGCCCCAGCCGCAGCATCTAGCACGGCGGGGCAGTCACCGCGACTCGGTGGCCATGAGCTCCCTCGTGTATTGCCGACTATGTGGGAGAGACCCTTGCGAGGACTGTACGGCGACTCTCTGTGGCCATATCTTTTGCTATGGGTACGTACGCCGCTCAAAGCTCGTATTTCTCTTGCTGAACATCTATTCTGTCAGCTGCGTTTCTAGCCATGTTGTACAACATTCGCAGTGCCCTACGTGCTCATCCCCAACCCTGCTTTACTGTCTATTTCGGCTGAATCTAACTTGATCGAAGCCTAGCTTTGTAGATCTTGTTGCATACTATTTCAGGCTATTTGTGTTTAACGGGGACATCTGGCACCCTTTGTACCATTAGTTTTCTTGGGTATAACGTACTTATACTCCGTCGGAGGTGCGTTTGTAATCATCAATGTCACTGTTTAGCATCAAATACTAAACGCGAGAGCTTGCGTTTTCTATATGCCTCAAACGCAAAGGGTAAAACCTTGGTGTGAAACTTGATGATGAAATCTTAACCAATACTGCCAACTCCTTCGGCTATCTTTCATGGCGAGCGCCCATAAGCACCCACGACGTCCACAAGCCTTCCGCGTGCATCACTACTTCAATCTCTCGCCCGATAGTAGTTTTCAAGCCCGACGTTAGAAACTTCTCAAGCTCACTGAAGCTGCCTAAAACCCCAAAATTAAGGGGCAAACCTGGCGTTGGCCCTTTCTGTCGTCTCGTGCAGTAGATATTGCGGTCCAAAAAGTGAGTCACTTCCCATTTCGGTCATGAATCTGAATCAAAACAAATCGATGGAATTTAAGGGGAAAGCGTATTCCCCTTGTGTTCAGGTTGGCAGTCAAGAACGAGCTCGGAAGGGAGGTATTTGAGGGAATCGGAGCACGTCTTACAGAGAGCCGGGCCGGGGCTTAGCACTGGTCTCAATCGAAAGGCCAGAAGCGAGGTGAAGTAATTTTTAGATGGGCCCCGTTGGGGCTTGCTTGGTGCTAGTGTTTATGCTCGCCTTCGTACCGGAAGAACCAAATCTACGCCAGAAGGATCATTGACATGTTTAAGCGCGCGAGCTTGGCACGGTGTTGATTGGGTTTGGCGCCGTACCCTCCCAATCTTCTTCCTGATCATGAAGCCACTAGGACGAGTGTACATGATGCTTCCCGGGCGCTCTCGCAAAATTCATTCATCTTGTTGCACCCCACCACTCGCGGTGCTTCCTATTCTCCGGAAAAGCTGGTGCTAATTCGTCGTCCTTCGATACAGAACGGACAGCGTTCTGCCTTGGGATACAGGCCCTATCTGTAAACTGAGCGTAAGCTCTACTATTTCCCACTCGACCGTGTAGCGGTCAGAAGTCATATATTATGTACCTGTAAACTGAGCGTAAGCTCTACTATCTATAGGTACATTTAGTAAGGTTGAATGAATGTAAAGAAAGAATGAATACGTACTTCCCACTCGACCGTGTAGCGGTCAGAAGTGGGAATCGGAACTACTGGGTCTACGCTAAGTATTCTATCTCGCATGAAAGATAATCAGGTATGGGATGATCGGAAACGTAGGAGCTATGGAATAAAGTAAGATCGAACGATAAATGATTAAGAGGAAAAAGATATTGGTATACTCGCGCCACACCACCGGGAGAGTCCTCCGGGTCTCCTTTCGGTGGCATTCGGTGGCATCTACCTTCAACACTCCCCCAGACCCGGATGGACTCCTAGACCACGATGATACCAAGGAGTCCGAGTTGTTGACGGTGTAGGACGCGCGTGAGGGCCTTGGTGAGGATGTCAGCTGGGTTCTCAGCTGATCCGACGTAACCCAGCTCGATGTTCCCTTTGGACACCTTGTCTCGCAGAAAATGGAAACGAATCTCCATATGCTTGACTCGCCCGTTGAACTTCGGGTTCTCAGCGAGCGAGAGAGAACCCCTGTTGTCCCCTCTGATCTGAGAAGGTAGCGGCGCCGGGTGTCCCACCTCCGAGAGGAAGTCGTGGACCCACTTAGCCTGCATGGCCGCCCTTCCGAGAGCTATGTACTCAGCTTCCGTCGTAGAGGTCGCCACCACGTCCTGCCTCTTCGCCATCCAGAAGACCGGGCCTCCTGACATGATTGTAACGATCCCCATAGTCGATTTCCTCGTATCGACGCACATCCCGAAGTCGGCGTCCGCATAGGTGATGGGGATACGAGGTGAGTCGCGCGAGTATTGGATACCGTAGTTCTTCGTACCGGAAATATACCGCACCAAGTGAAGGAGGGCGTTCCAATGAGCTTTCCCCGGGTTCGTCAGGTATCGACTGAGACTGTTGACTGCGTAGGCGATGTCGGGTCGGCAAGCGGCTTGAGCGAACTGAAGAGCTCCAACGAGCGTAGCGTATGGTTTGTTCTCCATGAATTCTCGTTCGTCATTGGCCGAGGGACACTGTGTCTTCGAGAGAACAATGCCTGGCGGGAGGGGTGTCGCTTTGGGTTTCAGGTCTTCTAGTCTGAGCCTTGCGAAGATCCTGTCGAAATAAGCTGCCATATCCAGAGTAACAGTTCCTCGCTCGCGGTTGTGGATCAGACGCATCCCAATCGCAAACTGAACGTCGTCAGTGGCCTTGATTCGGAACCTTGCACCTATTTCCCCCTTCACCTCCTTCGCCTCTTCAAGGGACGATGAACCACCGAGTGTATCGTCAGTGTAAGTCCCGGTCATCATCTCCCCCAGCCTACTGACCCTACTCCTAACACATTGGTCGGCCTCAGAACGCTTCCATCCCCACCCTTCGTACGCCTTGTCCAGTGTGACATACCAATTGTGCCCAGCTTGACACATGCCGTAGACCGACTTGAGGAGTCGAATCACCTTTCCCGTACCGGCTTGACTGTGTCCATCTGGAATCCAAATGTACGTCTCCTCCTCCAGGTCCGCGTTGAGGTATGCAGATGCGAAGTCGACCTGCCAGATGTGATAGTCGAGTGACGTCCACAAAGCGAGAAGAATCCTCAGAGACTCGAAACGGAGCGTCCCTGCATACGTCTCGGTAAAGTCCACTCCTTCAACTTGTCTGCGGCCATCGATTACCAGTCTCGCCTTGCGTTTAACGACGTTCCCGTCACCGTCGACCTTGTTCGCGAATACCCACAACGGCTTTAGGGCTCGTTTCCCTGGCGGCAGGTCTTGAATCTCCCCAAACACACCAAATTCTTCCATCCTCCTCAACTCCTCGTCGATCGCCTCTTTCCACACCTCCGGCTGTCGCATGGCTTCTCTATACGATTTTGGTGTATCGTCGAGGCCTAAAGCTGCCAAAGCCCTGGGGTCTCCTATGTCGTCAAACTCGTCCGCTATGTCTGCCAGCGTTATGTTTGCCCGTGGTTTCGTATCGCGAGTCCACGGTGCTTTCTCTTGACGAGCGGCCCTTTCTCTTTCGATGAACTCTGAGGACTCCATCTGGGCTCTCGAGGGGTTTCGAACTCTTGCTGAGCGCCGGATAGGAGGTGGTGGTGGTGGTGGTAATACGGGAAGAGGCTTCTCCTGTCGGTCATAGAGGGTTGAGGAGTCTGTTGGTGGTGTAGGAGATGAGGGTTGGTCGTCTGCGGGGTTCGAGGAGTGAGATGATGTGGGTTCCGGCTGAATTCCATTTGGGGTAACCGACGTCGAGGTCTGATCTCCGCTTTGGCCGTATCCGTAATCGCTTTGGCCATCGCCACGTGTGTCGTCTGTTGGCAGCAGCTCCCCCACGTCCCATATCTCTGCCTCACTATCCTCCCCCTCAACAGTCGACACCGTGCGAGCGATATTAACCCAAGTCACATCCCGGCTGGTAATCACCTTTCCAGTGGCCGTGTACAGCAGATAGGTGCCCCTACCGCCGTATCCTATCATCTTCCCTTCCACCACCCTGCTCTCGAGTTTACCCAGCGACCCATCTACGACCTTGGCAAAACCTCGGGCACCGAATGGCCTAAGATGTTCGACTCGCTGGCGTTTGCCCGTGAAAGCCTCTGCCGGTATGCGGTTGGGGTGTCGAGAGGAAGGAAGGAGATTGTTGGTGTAGACGACGTACGCCGCTGCGTACGCCCAGAGGTAAGCTGGAAGTCTTGACTCGTTTAGGATCGTTCTGACGCCGTCAAACGTTGACCTATGCTTCCTCTCAGCCACACCGTTCATCTGAGAAGAATATGCAGCCGTTGGATGGACTTCTATCCCCAGCTTCGCAGACCACGCCTCCATTGCGTTGTTGTCAAACTCTCCTCCCCCATCAACACGAATCGACTTGATTTTCTCCCCCGTTTGTCGCTCCGCCCATGCACGGTACATCTCCAGCACTTCCAAGACTGTGCTCCCCTCCTTATTCTTCAAGTAATAGTCCTTCGTGTACGATGTCGCACCGTCGACAATCGGCATGGAGTACAAATAACCCCCCTTCGACTTTACCCTGATTGGTCCAGTCAGGTCGGTGTGAACTCGTTCCAGGACTTTAGTCTCCGGTATCACCACCGCATCGAACGCCCTTCAGGTACCCTTCCCATGCACGCACGGTATGCATTTCCCCTCTCTCTTGAAGTCCGTAATGACGAGCCCGTCTACCAGATCCTCATCATGCGCCATAACGATTCTGTCTTCTCCAGCGTGTCCGAACCGTCGGTGCCATTCACCGAGTGGTGCCGCTTTTGTCAGTGACCTCGTAGCAACGTTCGCTGCCACTGGGGGCGCCTCCTCGATCCTGTACAGCCTTTCCTTCTCGAGCTTCCCAGTGAGGAAGTGTTTTCCGTCCGGTGTGTAAAACTGGGCTCTGCGGTTCCCGAACTTGACTGAGAATCCCTTTAGGTCTAGCACAGGGATGGAGATCAGATCTGCCGTGGCGTTTGGAGCATGGTAGGCATTCTCGAAGGTGAGTACTACTTCTTTTCCCTCCGTCATGACTCGTTTAACCACTCTCCCTTTCCCGATTAGCCGGAGATCCGTGGACTCTTCTGAGCTCTGGCCAGTCGAGCTGCAAGGCGTATACGTGGCAAAGTCCTCGCGACGCGTGAAGAAGTGGTCCGTTGCACCGCTATCCGCGTACAATCTCTTTCGCTCCCCAGCTTGGATACTCGACACAGCGAGGGCAACATGCACGGAGTTGGGATCCGCAATGGCCGTGTTCGCAGCGGGGGTCGTCGGTGGGTTAGAGCCGTTTCCACCCCGGTTAGGACGCTGACCTTCTTTCCCGCCTCCAGCTTCCCAGCAATCGCGCTTGAAGTGACCCTTCTTGCCGCAATTGTGACATCTCTTCACCTCACGAGAGGTTTGAAGAGCGAGTTGTTTCTCTAGCTCCTCAACACGTGCGAGGACGGCAGCGTGAGCCGCAGGGGTAATAGGCGCCATACTTGAACCTGCAGCCACCGTCCCCTTCCTCTCGGCAATCCTTCCGTAGGCATACGAGATCTGCTGGATCACAGCTGCAGATGTCGGATAGTTCGGGGATGAAGCGATATTGTTGATGATGGGGTCAAACGACTCGGTTGGGAAGGCTGATATAAGGATGGATCGGAACTCCTCGTCCGAGTACGAGTTGCCAGCCTCGACAGCCCTCTTGCGTAGTTCACGAATGTCCTTGAAAAACTGCTCCAAGGTGTCTACCTCGTCGTACCGGAACGCTCGAAAGATGCGGTTGGTGTCAATCCTGAGTAGGTCATTCTTCGTCCTAAAGTCTCGGTCGAGCTTGGCCATGACCTGTGCTGCACTCAGGTTGTCGAAGTCCGGAACCAGTGCAAGTACGTCCTCTAGGTGCGCTTCGATGATCGTTTTGGCACGATCGTTTCTGAATCTCCACTCTTCGTAGCTTGGGTCGAGGGAATACACGGGCGTCGGGGTTGGTTTGGCATCGACCGGAGGGTAGATTTGAGAGATGATCGAGGGTTGACCTCCCTCTGTCGCCGCTGCATCCAGTTGTGCCCTGAGCTCCCTCGTGATAGGTCTGAGGGGTCTCCGCACTGTATCGTCGACATACGCAACCAGACCTTGGCTCTTCAACGTCGACACTATCTTTCTCCTCACGGTTATCCAACTCGTTTTTACCCCGCCGTCAAACTTGGCTTCATCAGCCACCTCCCCTATGGGTGGCGGTATCGCGCCATTGCTGGCCATCGCTCGTCTGGCGAATCGGTAGTCGGGTTTGTTCTTTCTTTAGCAGGCACGGGGCCCAGGACCTGTAAACTGAGCGTAAGCTCTACTATCTATAGGTACATTTAGTAAGGTTGAATGAATGTAAAGAAAGAATGAATACGTACTTCCCACTCGACCGTGTAGCGGTCAGAAGTGGGAATCGGAACTACTGGGTCTACGCTAAGTATTCTATCTCGCATGAAAGATAATCAGGTATGGGATGATCGGAAACGTAGGAGCTATGGAATAAAGTAAGATCGAACGATAAATGATTAAGAGGAAAAAGATATTGGTATACTCGCGCCACACCACCGGGAGAGTCCTCCGGGTCTCCTTTCGGTGGCATTCGGTGGCATCTACCTTCAACACTATCTGGGAGATCGTTATAAGCCGCTCTCAACGCAGATGAATAGTACAATCAGATCCTGTTCTTATCTGCATCCTCTTCCAAGTTCGGTATAGTTCTCTGTGCTTGAGGATCGTGGAATCGGAGTAGGAGAGGTGATTCTTCCCCGACACTTACAGATATTCCGATGTACTCAAACTTGACAAAGGAACGGTGGCATGTTCTCGACGTGTACGAATTACTGCGGTGAGTGGTTTCTTGTTCTCTGATCCTCGCCATTGTAAATATCAGCACTCACGCTCTACAGCGTGCCATTTAGCTTCCGTATACAACTATGGCTGTTGCTGATTCTGGGGTCTTGTTTGTTCACTCGTACCAGCGTAGGTTGTGTTTGAAAGGCATGGCCCTCGGATCTTGACAAAGCCTGCTGCTCGTGTGCTGCCGCGGTGATTACTTTTCGGTGTTATATATATCCTATCGTTCTGCTCCCACGAATCACGCTCGACCGCATGTCGGCTGCACATTCCCGCGACTGTTAAGGAGCTGGGTTTTACCTGAATCCGCAAGCGTTTCCCGCATCATTCGATCACCTCTGAACGTGACTTTCTACCCACGCTCCCAAATTTTTACTCACGATCACGATGTCGATTCCTACTCTGCCAACTTGTATTGCGGCCCGACGGACCGCCAGTAAATACCATACAGGGCGTGTATCTAGAATCTACCATTGGGACACCTGCTCGAATGTAATGCACGGGTGCACTACACAGAGTCAAACTCTCAGAATAGCAGGGGTAAGAACTGGGATTCCAAGAGTGCTGGGGTTCTACGAACTACTAGCTGGTTTATATACTGTGAGGACTATGGACCGAGGTGGTTGCGTAGGTAATAAGTCTGGGCAAAAGCGGGTATAGTTGACCGGTGCGTCACATACGCCCTTCTAGCCTACGAAGTGGGCTACTACAATGAATTATGGGTGAGAGGAAAGGGTGGTTAAACGTGCAATATGAGCATGGGTAAGTAGGCATAGTATGTAGCATTGAAAGAGACCATTATTAAACGTGAGTAAAAGACCGTGAGGGTAAAGATTGTTAATCGGCGGTGATATATGTGAGTGTTGTCATCGTGGTGGATGGGGTGTCGGGCGTTGGGATCAAGCACTGACAGCCATCGAAGAGGAGGAAGCTCCGGCTTCCTTCACAGGTTTCTTTCCCTTCTTCTTGTCAACCTTGGCCTTGACCATCGGGTCAATGTATCCAAATCCTCCGGCGGCGGCTGCAGTGGAGGAAAGATAGACACGGCGCTCAGCACGTTCCTTGATAGCGCGAGAACGCCACTGGGCCTGTTTGAGAGCCTCGTCTCGAGCCATCTTCTCGAGTTGCTCGTAAGTGGACCGGGGGACCGAAATGTGGTCGGGTAGGAGTACTGACGGCGGTAGGAGAAACGGTGAGCTTCGGCATGCTGATGGTATGAGGAGGCTGAAGGTTGGTGTTGAGATGAGAAGATGATGGGGAGGAAGAAACCGACGACGAGGACTTGGAAGTGGGGGTAATGATTTGAGAGTCGTCGTATCCGGCATATTTATAGGCGATGGGATGGCACTCGAATCTGAGATGTGCTATCCCCAAACCTCTATCATCCTCGTTGCCTTTAGGCTCGGGGGCGTGTGCGGTACCTTTAGGGAGACTCGAAATATTATCAATCCCCAAAAGGTCTAGGTACTCACTTAGACACGGTAGGTCGCTAATTTCTTGGTAGGGCAACCACGTTACGTCTCCCGTGCTCCAGAGGACTTCAAATACCGAATTTTTTCTAACTCCGGAGTGGCTGACAATTTTGTCGATCTTCCACTGACCTTCTACTTCTGGTGTTTCGCCTAATTGTGACGCCAACCTTCCCGGAAATCTACGATCATCATTGGGAACGTGTATCCTCAGCAGGGACGAGTGAAAGGTTGGGTGAATACCTCGTTGTAAGAAGCTCGAAGGTAAGTCAATCTTGAAGGAGTGATTCTCATAATCCTTCAGTATCTTGTAAGGCCCGATGTATTTTGGTATCAACTTACGGGCTAGACCTTTTTCAAATGTTAGTTTTTCCGTCGAGAGATACACAAGGTCACCTTTCTTGAAGGGTTCTGCTCGCCGCTTACGATTAGCGAGCCTTGTCTGTTTGACCCTCGCTTCTAGAATACTGTCATGAGCGGCTATGATAGGAAGTCGGCGTTGGCGAGCAAAGGTACGCACTGCGGGGTACTCTTCTGACAGGTTTGAATTCCAGATCATAGATCTTGGCATTTGCCCCGAGTTGAGGAAAAAGGGTGCATACCCTGTCGATTCGGAGCGTGCGCTATTGATAGCGAACTCAATGGCTGGTAACTTCATTACCCAGTCCCTTTGGCTCGGAGCGACACATTGCCTAAGCATCTGGGTGATGGTACGGTTAGCACGTTCCGTAGCTCCATCAGATTGGGGATGGTACGCACTAGACATGTTTAGTTTCGTGCCAACCAACTCGTGTAACCGTTTCCAGAAGGTACTCGTGAATAACGAGTCCCTGTCGCTTATGATACGCCGCGGCATTCCGTGTAACTTGTATACATGCTCGAACATAAGTTCAGCGACTTGGCGGGCGGTGTAGGTCGTTCTGCATGGTACCAAATGAACCAGAGATGTGAATAGATCAATAATCACAGCAATCGAATTGAACGAACCGTCTCGATTCTTGGACTCGGGCAAAGGTCCTACAAAATCAACACCAATTGCGTCCCAAGGCCTAGTCGGGATTTCTAGCGGGTTCAACTTGCCGTAAGACTTCTGGTTATCAGGTTTTGTCATTTTACAGACGTTGCATGACTCGCAGTATGATCTGATGTCCGCGACCATGTCTTTCCACCAGACATGGTCCCTGAGGTAGTCCACGGTTTTGTTGGCTCCTAGATGAGCAAGAATTGAGTGTGCTTCCGAGATTAGAATCTCCTGAGCTGACCTTTGGTTGATCAGGATCCTTGGTATGCACAGAACCCAGGAAGTTTCCGATTGTTTCAGGTAGATTAAACCATCTTGAACTTCAAAATTCTTGAAATCTTTAGGTTGCTCTAGTATCTTCTTGAAGAAGGTATCTTCCGAGTACTTGTTCCGAATGAAGGCCGAGAAGTCATGTCCGCCAACAGTGCGGGAGACAACATCAATGAAGGAGGAAGTAGACCCTGAAACGGCCGGCACCTGAGTGGCTGTGTCTGCGGCTTTCTCTTTGACACTACGTGCGTCGGTGTTCTCCCGACCATTGGACTCAGTCTGTCTTTTACCTCGAGCAGGTATCCTGATAACTAATTTTTCTTTGTTCACAGGTCCTTTCTGAGCATTCTGGCTACGAGAGTTGGACTTGCTTTTGCCTGTAGCCAGTTCTGTACTCGACTCAAGGTGAGTAGTTTCCTGGTTCCCGCCCTTCTGGTCGAGTTTTGGGCCCAAAATCCGAACATTATTGACCATTCTTTTCGCAAATTCTTCAGAGGTTTCAGGCGCCTTACCAGATGCGCCCTCCACTTGGATTTCCGTGTCCTGACCAGCCACTTTTCCCATCCGTGCAGCTTCAGCTTCGGCACCAACCATCAACGGCATGGAAATAGCGTGCATCGACAACTGATCGTTGTCAACATCATCATACAAAGTATATTCTGAACGAGCCCGGACCGTACCAGGTGCGTCGTCAGCATAAATTCTCGACAGGGCGTCTGATAATATGTTTTCAGTGCCCGGCACGTACTCAATGTCAAAATCAAACTCAGACATCTTTTCAATCCATCGAGCCTGGCGTCCGATATAGATGCGCCACACGCCGGTGTAAATAAAACCTAACTAATATAGCCAAATTTCACGCCCTGGAGGAGGTCACGGTATCTCAACATTGTTTCCACGCCGGCCAACATTTCTAGCTCATGGACGGCGTAGTTTTGCTGGGTTGAACTTAACTTAGCAGAATAAAAAGCTGAGACCCGAGCGGATTTCCAGTCGTCACCTTGTGAGACGACGCCCGCAATACTTGCAGAACTCGCATCGGTCACTAGCCAGATGGGTTTGCAGTCAGGTGAGTAATCCAGTGGTATCCTTGAGTGGCTACGATGTTTCTCAACTATGTCTTTTATTTCATTGAAGGCACGCTGTTCTGTGAATGTCCAACGAAATGGAGTTGCCTTGGCTGTAATCGAGTGGAGAATACCCATGGGTGCTCGAATTCGGGGTAAGTCGTCTGAGAGAAAACCTACGGCACCCAAAAATCCCGAGACTAACTCTTTTGTTGTAGGGGTCTTCCATTTTGATATAGAGTCAACCTTATCGGGATCCATGCGGATACCCTTGTCGTCGATAATGCGACCCAGAAGCTTCAGTTCCCGTGCGAGAAAGTTGAGTTTCTTCTCATTAAGGTATAGTTTCTCGCGCTTTAAGACGTCTATAATCTTTTTGACGTGTTCAATATGTTCTCTGACAGTCTTTGAATAGATAACAATATCATCTAGGTATACATCCATGAAGACACCAATATACGGCGCAAATATATGATTCATTAGAGCCTGGTAAGTGGCTCCTGCATTGCAGTCGCCTTGCTGGATAACATGACTGACCATCGTTCCGTCAGGCGTTGAAACTGCGGTGCGGTGAACGTGTTCGGGTATGACCCGAATTTGTTCATAGGCATCTTTGCCGTCTATGATGCTACGAAACGGAAAACCGGCAACCCGCCGGGTTATTTCCTCAATATTTGGCAACGGTGAGGCTACCTTCTTTGTATTTGAGTTCCGTTCTCGAAGATCAACAACAATCCGCAACTGATCTTTCTGTTTCGCAGACTTAGGGATAAGCATCATAGGCATGGTGTTCCTTGCTGTGGTCACCTGCCATTGCCCGGATGCAATATAATCTTTGCGCTTTTGGTCCCACTGCGCTCAAAAGGCTGCGGGGCATCGAGACGGTCTCCAAGAATAGATTTTCTCTTCATCTACCAGAGGTATCGTATGATTGATTGCTCTCAGTGGCGGAAAAGGAGTCTCAGCCGCATTTTTACAGATTGGCTTCGAGTAGTTGAGTAATTCTTCACGCGCTGACTCCATGGTATGATCTTCCATATGTACAGCGTTCATTCTGACTTCACTGACATTATTTCCTTTGATAGGTAAAGCCTTGTGGCTACCAATCTCAATTGTGGAGGGGTTTAAACCTATTCGTACCTTGTGCTGAAACAGCCACGGGGTACCCAAGATCAAATCGTAACCGGTAATATTCGCAATATCAAAGTAATGTTTCTTGTCTATTGACTGATACTGTAGGTCAACATGTGTTCCGTAGTGGACCTTAGAGCGAGAACCCTGAACGGCCATATGTAATGGTAACGGTGTGTCTAACGTTACCCTTTTTACTCTGAGTTGATCTGCGAGTTGTGTAGACATAAAGTCACCAAGCGATCCTGAGTCCACGAGTCCACGAGTGGGCTTCCCATTGACGTGTACAACAATAACAATAGGTTGCGGGACTACTCGTCCGATAGCCTTCACTACCGCTGAGGTACGTTGGAGTCCCGGAAAGGTTTTAGGTTCAATATGGACACCCGCCACGCTCAAGACGTGTAGCTGGTCATTGCGAGTTTCCCAACGTAGGTTACCACACAGGAGATGTAGGTAGTTATCCGACCAATCTACGAGCGTGTCGAGCTCACCCTGAAACTTGTTACCGGTTCATAAAATAATCGTGAGAGACATTCGTATGTGGCTGGGCCACGGAACCATCCTTCAAGCTCGTGTCGAGCCCTATCTAACCGCTTTTGGAACCACAACGGAAGGTTGAAGTTACTGTTTAACAGTAATTTAGTAGGTATTTTGACTTCAAACTCCCGCACGCTGTCTTCAATCACATATTGTTTTGGGTTTCTAGGGTCTTGGTACACGTTGTACCAATTTTCCCGAGCAATATCAGTTCCCGAGTCATACGGGACCCACTTGGTAAGCTTTTGTTTCGCGTCTTTAGCGAGAATATCACCAATGCGAGGGTAGTCCATTTCCTCAAAGTCCGGAACGTCCGCATCAGCGGCACAGAAGAGAGACCAAAGCTTTCCAGGTGAGAACTTTCTATTCAGTAAGTCTTTCTTCTCGAAATACCAATACATATCGCGTTCGTGATCACAAAACTTAACGATGTCAGTGCCTTCATAGGACACGGCATCCCACGCCGTGATCCTACTGTAAAGTCCCCAGTCATCCCCATCGCCTGGGAAGGGTTGACTATCCTCAAGGCATTGTTCGAGTGCCCGGGCAAGGACTTGACCCTGTCGGCGGTCTCTCCACATCCGGGATTTTTCGTACTGATGATCACGCCTCCTTTTCTTAGTTTCTGAACGTTCACATTCCACTTGGCGGTTAGCACGCCTCTCAGTAATCCTTGAACACCATGATCCAACTAAATCAAACTCAAAGTTTTGTAGGTCTGAGCGGTGTACAAATGATAGCATTTGTTCAACATGGTCATAGACTCGGTAACGACCATTTGTTTGGTCTTGCTTAAATTGGAATACCTCAAACCGTTCATAGGGATCACACATATCGTCGGTATTGTCAGACTCGGGCAAGCGGTCAGTGCCATGCGCCAAGATTAGTCCTATCCCATTGAGGTAAGGGTCTCCAATCGCACATGGTTTTGAGTTCCATTCATCCTTATCAAAGTCCAGTCCTTGTTCTTCAGCACGACGCTTTGCATACCAAGCGGCCAGTCGGAACTTTGGATTGTGAAGTAGGCAAGCGGGTAGCACAACCGGGCCTTGTTCCGACTGTAAGTCAGAGATCTCATAATTATTCTCGTCCAGCTGGAAGACATTTATGCGGTACTGGTCCGTGCATCCCCAGCGATATTCATCACCGGGGTACGGCGCGAAGTGTTCAAGGATATACTCCGCCGCTTCAGTAACCAAGTTTCCGACCATCTCAGGTTCATAGGTAGGGTCAAGCCGATGTTCTATGTAGAAATCCGACCAGTGAGACTCAGGGTAGCCATAGGTCTCTTTAGCCTGGTCTGCCCAACAGAACCTAGGTTTACCATCCGGTCTGGTCTCAAGAGAATCGGCAAAATCAAATTCCCGAGCAAAATTCTCAACCGCAGGTCGAAGTTTTAACGTCGTATGGTACTCGTCAATGTAATCCGAGTGAGAAAACATAGTATCTGTGTCTGATTCGTAGTTCAACACGATGTCATCATCTTCAGAGTCAGGGGCAAACCACCCCTCATTCAACGCAACATCAATCTCGTCCCCTACGTCGGAGAATGAACTTAGTGCACTAAACCACTGATCTGACTCATCACTGTCACTTTCTTCAGACGGATAGGTGTACAGTAAACTTTCCCAATCACTATCCGACACATCCTGCAATGGTGGTGGACCATCGGTGTGATTATCGGCAGTTGTAGGTTCGTCAGGGTTAGATGTTACATTGTGGTTTGTATTGAACATGTCTTCAACCTCGCAATTGGACAGGAACATCGCGTTAAGCGAGAGGTATTGGATGCTCTGAGTAGTTTCTGCCAACGAATTATCATTCGCAAGGTTATATCTCATACTGTTTGCTTGCAGACCGGGCGGACCTTTCTTTCCTTTGTTAGTGCGAAATGTATTCTTCAAAGGACAGTTTCGAGCCATGTGTTCAGTGCTTTCACAACGGAAACATTTTCCTTCAGCCTCTAACCGAGCCTTCTTTTCATCAGACAAAGGTACGTGATTACTTTTAGGCTGAGGGTGTGGCGTAAATGATTTACCTCGCCCTCCATTCCCAGAACCGGATGGCTGAGGCGTCCCTGAATGATCACGATTGCCAGGAGCTATTTTCGGGCTTTTTGTCCCACTTTTTCTTGAAATGGTGTGACCTTTTGCCCTTCGACTGGTTATTCTGTTGATGTGAATAGCCCGAACTGCCGTAGGACGGCTTAAAATCACCTCCTTTGGAATTATTCCTAGGTTTGTCCTTTGCTCGTGCAGGCGCCTCATCAAGGTGACCCATCTCAAGCCACTCGGCGGCACGGCATACCTCTTTCCAGGAATTAACTTCCTTATTGAGTTTCTCCTTATGGAGTTCAGCTCGCAGGTGTGGGTCCAAACCTTTCCATAGTTTGATAACTTTTTCACGCTTGCTTGGCGCGCCAATGAAGGTGTAATAATTGTTCAATTCAGAAACATACGCCAAAACCGATCTACCGTTCTGGCGACAGGCATCTAACTTATCACGGAGCTGGCTTCGGAAGTTAGAGGGGAAACAATGGTTGAATAAACCCCTAAAATATCGCTGTAACGACCATTTCTCGTGATTACTCACCACCTTGTAGTTAAAAAAAATCAGAGCTTCATCCGTAGTATATCGTGACGCTGTATAGACCTGTTCTTTCTTAGGTATCCTTCTGTGTTTGATAAATAATAGGACGTCCATGAAAAATCTTTGAATTAGAACATGATTCGGGGCTCCGTTATAGACTTTCGGGGGAACAGGCTGGACTAGCCTTTTACGGTCCTTTCGTCTACGGCTCTTTTTCTTCTTAGATTCAGGTTTATCTTTCCATTCAGATCGCCGTTTTCATTTACGACGGTCCCTCAAAGAGTCTGAACTTGATGAGGAGTCCGAATCCGAGCTACTGCTCGATGAACTTGAACTTGAAGATGAATTATCATCGCTGCTTGACGTCATCGAGGACGAGCCTGAGCTGTTTGAATACGAGTCGTCTGAGCTACTTGACGACGAATCATCCGAATCCGAGGTACTGGTTGATGTATTGCCACTGCTAGACGAAGGGTCCGAGCTGCTGGATGAGGACGAAGAACTGGATGAGTCCCGTCGCTTCCTGCGGTCCCGGCGCTTTTTTGATTCTTTAGATTTACTCCGTCCCTTATCGTTCAACATTTTCCCGAGAGCAGTACCTGTACCTATCTGGTTAGTGGGTTGGACAGAAAACGCCCGAGCCTGCTTTCCAGAGCCAGATGGAGTTTTAGATTTTCCACGTAAAGTTTCCTTCGCCTTGTCCTTCATGAGGGATTTCACGTGTTGTGAATTGACGCGGTCCTTTTTGCTGGACTTAGGTTTGCGCGAGTCCTTTCGGGACTTTGACATAGACTTGCTACGGCGACCCTTAGATTTCTTGGGTGGCTCATCTGACTCATTATCCGCTTCGTCGGACGAGTCTTCAGGTACGGGTTTGACCTTTACCTTGGTGCTTTTACCCGACCCTTTGTGGTCAGTCGGAGTTTCCGACTGATAGGAAATATGATTCCCTGAATACCCAGCTTTCTGGGCTGCCGCTTGCGCCGCAAATTGCTCCAAGGCTGCCCTTTGAGCATCTTCATCCAAATCTGAATCTGGCATGTTTTCACGGTTAGCAAATTTCCCTTTGGCCATGGTAGGGATCCTGTCGGAAAGTCCATCACTGGACTCCGCGGCGGCATCAACTGAAGACTCTTCCTCAGTCATTGTATAGTTGCTGACTTTTTCATTTCGCAACTTGATAGCATTACGCTGGGCTGGGGTTAGCCTTGCTTCAGCCAACCTCACAGCAGATGTCTGCTCCTCAGAAAGGTGATCCACAGGTACTTGGAACCTAACATTGGAGGAGGATGCCTTCTGTAGGTCATCCAGACTACGAGTTTTACGAGGGACAGCAATAAATCCATCTTTATCAGCTATTAATTTTTTCAAATGCTTATATTTTGTTAATTTAGGGTAAACAGGAGACTCGGAGTCTTCTACTGGTACGAAACGTACGGTATTCTCGGAAGTACGTACCGACAGAGTATCCATCAGGGTGGTGCTTCTCGCGAGAGTCGCTCCAGGGCCAGGCAAAACACCTGTCTCGGTCTCATTAGAGCCGGCAGCACAGGAGGCCAGCACGTCACGGTACGACGGCGGTGGTTCCATCCCGGAAGTACGACTTACGGTTCTCACCAGCGTAGAAGTGCTGTTGGGGGTGTTAGTAAGAGGCGGCAAGAGAGACTCACCTGAATCTGCAGGGGGGCCAGCAACGCCAGGGATGGCGGCGGCAACACTTCCCTGAGATGACCTATTGCGAGAACGAGTGGTGACCGTCATGGTATAGGCAAGTACGAGAGAGAAAAGCGAAGGTTCTAGATAGAAAGATAAGATTTGTCGAGGGAGAGGGTATGGTGTCCTTTGTCGAGTCGGAGGTCTGCCGGTGATCAGTCGACGAGATAGCCAGACGGTCGAGAAGGACAAGAGCGAGAGAGAGAGAGAGAAGCTAGTAGTAGCGAGTTAACAGTAACTTGTGCTGCTAAAAAAATGTAATGCACGGGTGCACTACACAGAGTCAAACTCTCAGAATAGCAGGGGTAAGAACTGGGATTCCAAGAGTGCTGGGGTTCTACGAACTACTAGCTGGTTTATATACTGTGAGGACTACGGACCGAGGTGGTTGCGTAGGTAATAAGTCTGGGCAAAAGCGGGTATAGTTGACTGGTGCGTCACATCGAATGACCCTGCCCTTGCCCGACTCGTCCTGCTGACGGTTTCCATACCCAAGACCAGTGCCATACATCTACCATTGCATGGATTGGGCCCGGCATCAGAATTACCACTTGTTGAATTCTTGCCAAAACAGCACGAGAGACCGAGAGGTGTTGACAGGCAAGTGGTGGAAGGGAGAAAGCAAGGCCAGGAAGCCAGACAACAAAACTCCTGGAGCATTGCAAGCCATGAATGCATGACAGATCTCATGCGGTCCTGTGATCGAAGCTTTTGCAATATGTCGTGTTTCAGCCCAGGTTTGAATTTTCAAAAAGGTTGCTACAGGAGGGGGGGTTCCCCCCCTTCCCCCTGCGAGCTGGCCGAAGGCCGAGCGAAGACCAGCAGGGGGATTAGAATTGTCTGATGTATGTATGGTCGAGGCCTTGGGTGAATCTGTCTTCCGATTGTATGAGGTCTTACAGCTGTTTGCATGTTCGTAGCACATTTTGGGCGCGCGAGCCTCAGATTACAGATTTGCTCCAGCTATACAAAATCAAGAGCCACCTAGACCTGTCGGCGGTCCGTGTATGACGAGCAAGCTGAGATACATAGGCCCACCCCACAAATTGTATTGCAGAACGTGCAAATTATATAGCTGAGTCATCGAGGGCTCGCGCCCAGGATGTGCTACGAACATGCAAACAGCTGTAAAGGCAGCCAGTAGCGGGCCGTGCCGCTTGTCGGCGCCTTGCGTTATTTCATTTTGATAACTCTCTGAGCTGTGGGTATATAAGACTGGCGCTCATTGGCTTGGTCCAGACACCAACCCTTGGAGGCCACCGCTGACACACAACATGTCCCATCCGCATTCACTGTTCTACTCTGCCGAGGATGGTCAGCAAAGTATCGAGGGCTCTGAGCTTTCTGTAAATGTATACTCGATATCATGGAGGGATCTCAACATTAATAGTGGACCCGGAACGTTCATTATCAACAACGACAACAGGGCGATACGACAGGCACGGTCGACATACCGGCACATTCGGGGGACGGAAGAGGAGGAGGCAGAGTACGAAGAGGTGGGTAATAAAGTCCTCGTCCCCGCTTGCGTGGTGTGCTCAGTTCGGTTCAATCTCGCAGTACAGCGAATACAAACGTGGTGACATCCAACTCCTCAAAAGGATATACCATGAAAAGTGTGGAACGTTTGATCATTGGAGAGGACAGCTTACAAAATGCGAGCGGAACATCTTCATTGGACGAGTTGTGGCAGGGGATGGGATAGGACAGATAGTCACTGTGGAAGCCTTTGCCGGACGTGATGCACCAGGAGTATGCATTCGAGTCTCTTCCTGAGCAAGTCTCGGGCTACTGACTGTGAAGACAGAGATGGAAACGTAGCTTTGCTCGCCATTCTGGACACTTGTAGGTTTCT
>JANHQD010002933.1:0-12371 GCA_024721195.1 Marasmius sp. AFHP31
CCTCGCCGTTCTGCTGTTCGTGGCGGAGACGGATGTACTCTCGAGATGGTTGAACGTGATAAGGAAGCTTGGTTGGACCAAACGTGAATGATGACGATGTAAGGGACAAGGAAGAGAGAGCGAAACTTTTGAGGACCCAAGAGGATCGTCGTCGATGGTGTGAAGGAAGTCGTTGGTCACAGGTTGCGGCAGTGTACTGGGCGGCTGTCAATAATGTCCGCCCAACGAGGAGCAGGTGCCTGCCTGAACCTCGTGTCTACAGGCTTGAGCGCTTGAGCATCTGCTGAGTCAGAGGAGGGGGTAAAAGAAAATTCTCGGATGAAGTCGAAATAGGTCGAAATGCGGTTCTCCGTTCGCAAGTCACTGACAACAACAGCGCTTCGTAGTCATGCGGTGGCGTACCACTGGGAATCACAAATACCTCGACCGAGCAGCCAGCGCCATCGCGAGTTTCAACAAGTACCTCCCCGCTAGTAAGAAGACCGATGGTTTTGCAGGATTAAACAACGTAGACGATCCCTCCGATGGATATATGGATATTACACAAAGTTTCTGGTTCGCTGAGGTTTCAAAGTACTGCGGGCGCAAAAGTGATACTCCGCGACTCCAGAGAGATGTATTGTGATTCTAAGTAGAAAGGCACCCTGGTGAATTGTGGAAAGGACCAATACATCCCAATGACTATCAATAAGTCCAAATAAAACCATGCGATGGTATTAGAGAGTTTGCGCACGAGCCATCAGAACCATTAATGGTAACTTTTTCTTGCGCACAGCCATCGGCCCCACAGTGGTTTTTTGCTGGTTGTGCCCGCACCCCTCCCTTTCGTTGCCCGTATTTCTTCATCTTCAAGCGCATGGAGAGTGGGAAAAATTAAGATCTGAATATATATTGGACCTACGAGGTATATGGGAGCTTCATATGAGCACATTTTGTAGCATGGGGTGAACTCAAGCAAATGACATCGATGGCTCAGCGCAACGAAAACGTGCGATTGATGGCTCTGATGGCTCGTGCGCAAACTCTCTATTCGCTTCAAAGGATCTCATGACCACCGTTGGCCAACTCCCTGTACATATTCTCCTCTCATGTGGCAATGACATCGATTCCTACAACAGTGCAGCAATATCGTATCCGAGACGCAACCAAAGCTATCATCTACTCACACATGCATGGATTGACATGCCCAAAGATCTTAACCAACATTCAATCAAGATTGTGGGACGACCATCGCCGTATCTGGGAATCATATCGAATTGAAGGATGAGGAACGATAACTTCGCGTTATGGGAACGGCCGCGTAGTGAGATTTCTCGAGGCGTTGTGCGATGAGATGACCAGACGTGGAGACAGGAAACAGTGATTCTTGGACACGATTCGAGTCTCCGGTGCGTCCTCAGACTGTACTCATCACCATTCTTATCGTCTGACTTCCGTCTGATGACCACAGCTCTTTTTTGGGACTTGGGGCCTGGAGGGGCTGATGGTGATAACAGACCCTGGAAAAGCGAGGTCTAGTTAGAGCAAGTTACAGCACCCGGCACGTCAGACGCTACTCGTATTGTGACCCGAATTCAGCAGCTTGGATGTATTCTTAGCGCGCCAACTGGACACTCGCAAGCGAAATCCATGCGCGTTCACTCTTGCTTTACAATTTTTGGGATTTGGGCGAAATTGGGTATCTCTGATTCTCAACTCCGTCACATCCCACGAACCTCTCGGATAACGTCCGCAATTATTCGGAAGGCAGTGTGACCGTGCCTAATCATGTCGGACATCGAGCGACACCTCGAGTAACAGCAAAAGGGCCTCGTGGTCGCCCGCCTCGAGAGCATGGTTCTCGTCTATCATGTGGCACCATCCCAATATTAACAGCCAACAGAAGTCGTCCGCGCCCCAAAGTGCACATAACCAATCAACCCTAGTTGTAGGACGGCGTTCAATCACCCTTGGCCTCCTGGTCAGAAGCGAGAGCAGCTAAAAAAGAAACCGGCGCAGAACGCTCCCATCCAATGGCTGTCTCGATAACCTCCGAGGACATGTGGTAATAAACCTTTCGGGGTTGTATAAGATGCTCGAGCCCGTTGGACTCTTACCGTCCCTCTTGACCTGTGGTTTCGGCGCTTGAAAAGATGGTCTCAACTCGTTCTTTCACCCTCCTATTCTGCTTCACCTCTCTGGCCACAACACTAGCGGGCCCGGTCCAGAATTCTGACCTTGTCTTGCCGCCAACCTACGCTGGACAACGAGAGGTTGTGAAAGACATCTTCCGACGTAGCTACGACGCGTATCGGTGAGTCTTGTGCAACCCCAGGAAGCGCGTTTCTGAGTTCTTCATCAATTAGGAAATACGCTTTCGGTCACGACGATCTGATGCCCCTCTCTGGTAAGCCCAACGACGATCGTAATGGATGGGGGGCTACCATCGTCGATGCGATGAGCACCATGGTATGTTCTGATGTCTCGGTTCCAGATACCCGTTCATCATACATCATGTTCCATCTAGCACATCATGGGATTCGATGTTAGAGACTTTCCTAGTCATCCTCGTTGACGCAGAGATTTACTGTGATTTGAAGGATTTTTTTAAGGAGGCTGTTGAATTCGTCGGCCATATTGACTTCAGCAAATCTCAAACGGATGATACAGTCAGGTATGCCTATTTCTCGAGTCCTCGCGCGCTCCTCTCATCGAGTATCACAAGCGTTTTCGAGACCACTATCCGCTACCTAGGAGGTCTTCTTAGCGCTTATGAGCTAAGCGGGAACGAACACGAGATTTTACTACGGAAGGCCCAAGAGGTCGCGGACAAGATGGCATTCGCCTGGAAGTCACATGCAAGGGTCAGTCAGGACCCTCGAGAGATCAACCCACGCGCTTATTTGTATCTACTCTATGTTTAGGACCAGACGATCCCGTACGGCCAGCTCAATTTCTCCACCAACACCCCGAACATTGCTGTAGTATGCGTGTTATCCTGTAATTTCTCCCTCCCTATCTTGGCGACTGATACAGCGTCGTAGACCAATATTGCAGAGGCCGGAACGGTGAATGGGGACGTATTGCGGCCCCACCCTTGTTACTGACCTTTTTTTCGTGTTCAGCTTGATCTAGAGTGGACTACACTGACCAAACACACCGGCAACAAGACCTACGAGCGACTGACGGTCGATGCAGTGCGTACCATCGCAAACCTTGTGAGGGCCTACTTTCCACGTTTCCTGGTAGATGCTCCACACTGATTGAATTATTACATCTCAGGGCGCTCCTCTTCCAGGTAGATGTTGTCTACCTAAACTTGAGATCAGCTTTTTCAATGCTAGTTGGAAGGTTTGGCCGCTCAGATGATCGACCCCAAGACCAGCAGATTCACGGACGATCACATAGTGAGTGGAGGTCAATATGACTCTCCGCTGACAAGCTACTGAGAAGAGCGCCTCCCAGACGTGGGGTGGCGGATCGGACAGTTATTTCGAGTATCTGTTGAAATACCCCCGCCTCACTAACACCGATGACAACCTATTCACGGATACGTGGGCCACCGCCGTCGACTCTTCTATCAAACACCTTCTCAGGGTAAGGGCCTCGTTTTATCTACAGTAACACACGGGATGTATCTTCAACCAATCTGAAATGATAGACGTCAACCGTCGGACATCACGTATACCTCGCCGACCGATCTGGTGTGGGGAAACGCGCTAGGATAACCGGTGTCAGCTCTCACCTAGCATGCTTTCATGGTGGAAACTGGATCTACGGTACGTGTGCCGTAATTGGGGGGTCTGCAGACTTCCAAACTCTTCCGCAGGGGGGCATCTTTTGAACAACGACACTATTGTCAAAATCGGATTGGATTTGACAGACGCGTGCTGGAACACTTACGCTAGTACCGCGTAGGTTTTCCTTTCTGTATAAGACATTATCGCAGCCATTCATTGCGTTTATCGAATCAGAACGGGCATTGGCCCAGAAGTCTTCCACTATATAACCACCAACAAAGACGACTTTTCCAATCACCAACGTCTCACTCCTGCACAGGCGGTATTTTACGAGAAGCACGGTTTCTACATCATGGACGCCTCGGACGCCCAATATTTCCTCCGACCTGAGGTGTTGGAATCCAACTTCTATGCCTGGCGCGCCACTGGCGATCACAAATACCTTGACCGAGCTGCCAGTGCTATCGCGAGCTTCAACAAGTACCTCCCCGCCAAGAAAACCGGCGGTTTTGCAGAATTAAACAACGTAGATGATCCCTTCGGGGGACAGATGGGCATTACACAAAGCTTCTGGTTCGCTGAGGTTTTGAAGTATCTGTGAGTCACCTGAATCATGGTCCCCAGTTTTCTTTTGGCTGAACTATTGCCAGGTACCTCACCTTCGACGACCCGAACCACATTTCTCTGGACGAATGTACGTGATCTGATCATGCCTTCTTATGTTGAACTCTTGTCCCTTACCGTTCTTCCTGCCCGTTACGGATAGACGTTTTCAATACTGAAGCCCACCCATTCGTCGCGCCTCCTTTGAAGCCAACGTACGGAAGCGGGAATCTCATTCCATCGACGGCTACCTTCGCCCCTACTCCCGTGGACGGACCCCTACCCGAAATCAGCCCAATCGGTTCTTAATCACACCGCTCAGCGAGGCTCTGCGTGGCTGAGAAGGAGGGTTATCGACCCAGTGATATGTACCGTATAAATCTCTGTCCTAAAACTACCTCTCGAACAATACAAGCTGTCGACCAAGAAGGTTTAGGGGAAATTGTCCAATGTCTATGCAGCACGAAAGGAGCGTAATTAACACCAAAGGAACAGACTCGAAAAGAAACCTAACGTCCGAGGAAGTCCATACAAATGCCACGAATATCCCTAAGAGATCACGAAAAACTGCAGCCTTCTCGTTCCTTACTGCTTGCAGTATCCTGCGCTGTCCTCAATACGGTTGATGCTACCGTCGGACTGGGTCTGTCCGCCCTTGTTGGTGGCCTGGTCTTTGCCGTGGCATGACTTGAAGAGGGAGCACGTCAAGAGAGGGCTTCCGTCCTGAGAAACAATCGGTGAGTTTCCGCAATTATCTGATAGCGAGTGGGCATCAACGTACCTTTCCGTTGACATCATGGTAAGCTGCAAATGTCAAAGCGTATGTCAGCGTGAGATACACGGAAGATTCAATAGGTAATGCACGCACTATTGAAGAAGGTGCAGCCCTCGACGTTGGAACACATGGCCTTGCAGTCTACAGAAAGCTCGTGAATGAGTTATGAAACAGCGTCGTAGACCAAAATACGCGTACCATCAACGGTGTCGACTAAACCGTAAGTCAAGTAGTCGTCGGCCTGGGTGGCGCCATCGTAGTCGCTGAAAATTTGCTTCCATCCATCGCCAGGGGGAGGCTTGTGAGGGCATTTGATGCCGAGATGAAGGACATCGAGGATGAAACAGATGAGCTATAGTTTAGCGTGTCAGTTCCACGAGTGCAAAAGCAGAAATTTTGGGTGTCCGTACGTTGTCCTTCAACCAAGGAATGATAATCTTGAGGATGTCCTTCTTGTTCCCGTAGTACCATCCGGGGATACAGCCAGTCTCCCAGGGAGGGATGGGAGCACCCCAATGATTGCTCGGGTTCATGTTGACGCCCAACGAGGCTCCGAAGGAAGCCTCGGATTCAGTGACTTGGCCTTCAGTGGTCTGGGCGAACGCGCCAGAAGCTGCAGCCAGAGCAGTCGTGCAAACAGCAAAGAGAGTAGAGAAACGCATGGTAGCAGAAAGTAAGAGCAGAGAAGGGACTGTAGAAGCGAGCGGTCGATGAAGATGCTAGCTGAGGAAAGAGGTCTGCTCATCGCCCGCTTTTATAGACTCTCGTCAAGGTACAAGGTCCCAAAGGTGCCAAAAGCCGGAAGTACATGGTCTTAGCTACATTTGATCATCAGCATTCTGGACGTCGTCTGTTTCGAAGGAGAAAGTCGTGCCGGGCTTATACGTACGCTAGGTTCCTCGAACGCGGTCACGATACAGCGTGTGGGATAGCCGGTCCACATACGTGCTCTCCTCCAGTCCCATTCTGGAGGTAGGCCATTCCCCCCCACGGACGGTGTGTTTGAAAGGAGACCATATTCGAGTCAGGACATGGTGGAATATGCTCTGTCCCGGTCTGTTCACTGCTGCAAGCCGGTCCCGAGCAAGGAACTTAGCAGAAGAGGCTTGGACAATTCTACAACGCGTTGACATTGACGTTGATGATTGTAATATAGACGTCGGAAATTATCTCGGACTTCCCGCTTTCCGGGTACTTTGTAGATAAGTCTGGATTCGCTGCTAGCTACGGTGTGAAGAAGCATCAGAATTATTGAACATGAAAAACCCATCCACGAAAAGAAACTCGACCAGCCTGTCTCCAAGACGTGTAGATACCTATACCCAGGCCCACGGGAAACGCGTGCTGAGGTATACTGCAACTGATTGTTCCTCGAAACGCGAATTTATCAGCATCTCTCGATGACAAACCGAATGCTGAGAAGTCAGGAATTTGAAGACGAGTTGGAAGAAGGAAAGGTACCTCGGATGCGCGCGTCAATGGGAGGGCAGGAAAATAGAGAATTTTCCCACAGTATGTACAAGCTTTTCGCGCCGCGTTCCGTCAACTCAGATATGTACAAGGTTGACGCTGCATACCAATTATGTGACATTAAGGCTGCTATTACTGGGCATGTTGGTACCTAATACTAATAGAAATTACAAAGACGTGAGGGCAGACTGGAACGACGATGTGCCATGGACGGATCATTGTTGGGTGTTTGCTTGATTTTCTGTCTAGAACGGCTCGGCGTTAGCAGAGGATGAGACTTGATCAGGAGAGGCTTACTTTAGGCGACGATGGAGAAGGGACTTCGAAAAGTCGAGGAATGAAGAGGAACGGGGAAAAACTCGGCAGGAGAACAGGAATGCATGTGTTTGAGGACATGAGCCGAGCAAGAGAAGGCAGAAGTGCGATGCAGCGATGAAACTGAGGGCGATGGCAAGGGAGGGAAGACAAGCGGGCAGAGAGAAAAGCAGTAGACATGACGGATAATGTTAGTCATAGATCGCACATGTACGTCCCTTGTTGTGACTAAACGAGTGATGCTGTTGCGATTGACTGGAATACGAGGTGAACTGATTCTGATTCTGATTCTGGTTGCGAGAGGAGCACCGAGAAGAATCGAAACTCCATCTGGCAGTGATAGACGGGTCAGCACGCGGCGTTTCAAGACACTTCGGAAACCCACTTGGAACTGGCTGAGCCCGTACGGGAGATCGGTGTCTTCGTAGACAAGGCGGAGAAGGTATGATGTGTCGCGGTTTGAGGCGTGTAGTAGGATGAATTACTGATGTCTTGTAGTGGTCGTTTAGCAGGTGCGTTCTGCCCTCCAAAAGCAACTCGGGAGGGGCAACGAGCAGGTCCTGGTAGAGTAGAGGAGCTTCGTTGGATAGAACCCATACGATCGTGAGAAGGATAACTCCTTTCGTAGTCGATGTTGAGCTCAGGAGTAGCAGGAATTTGAGGTGTCATGGGAGCAGAGAGACACGCATATTCGGCGTTGATCCTGTAGTTCGCGTAGCATTGTCCTTGGAGGTATTCCTTCGTCTCTTGAGCGCTTGAGATGTCTGTGTACTCCACCAGGGCGGATGTTGTCTCCTGCGGGGAAGGAATGGTAATTATTTTGAGTTTCTTGACTTCTCCGAAGGGGCATAAAAGCGGTTCTAGGTCTGAGGTCTGGGAAAACAGGAGAAAAGGAAGGTTGGTAACCAAGAGGGCGTTTGAGGGTGTGAATACCAGAGTGAACGTATCATCAGATTGAGCAGAGAGGGGATCAAAAGAAGCTACGGAGTGCAGAAAATTGTCGTTGTACGTGTTCTCAGTGGGAGAGTTGATGGAAGGCTCGAAAAGATTGGTGCGGTCCCCGCCATCGAGGAACCCTTGTGAACGTTGTACAATAGACCAAGATATATCGATGGTGTGACCTCTGCAAACAAAGCGTTCAACCAACTGTAGGGCAAGGGTTCTTCAGCAGCACGCACTTGATTTGTGTACGAGTCAACGCCATCATCGCACGTTTCGCCTCTTCGTGGGAGGACATGACCACAAAACCTCTGCGACGCGAGGCGTTGTCTACGGTGGCAAGGACAACACAGTGTGCGACCGTTCCGTAGCGAGAGAATATCGTGGCGAACTCGCCCCTTCAATGTGTGTCAGTGGGGGGAAAAAGGATGAAAAGTCTATGAATACTGACTTGGTGAGGTCGAACGGAATCCCAAGAACGTATAGATTTCGACGTTCGTCTAGTCGTTTTGGAACACAGTCTTCAACTCTTTCTACTGATGTCACGGTCCTACAAACGGCGAGATTAGTACGGATCGAGAAAGCCGAGTCGATATGTCTGAGGTGTATATATGCGAAACCGTCGGCAACCAAAACGGAGTCAGCTCACAATGAACAGCCGCCAATAGTGTATCCTGACATGCACAAAGCCTTTCTGGAGAGAGGTCAAATCGGTCGGAGGAGTATGCATAGTGGACTTACTTCGCAGCATCGCGAGATGAAAATACCACTTCTATATGGGTACCGATAGCATCTCGAAACTCTGAGGTACTTTGAACATCGCCTATGCATATATTAGACGATCCAGCAAACGAGGTGCTTCGAGTGAGATCGACCTATGAGTGTATTGAATAGTGCAATAACATCACGGCGATTGACTGTCCCAAAGTTCATTCAGAAATCAGGCGAGGCTTCATTTCGCTGGTACGTCGAGCTTACCATGATTCGGAAGGTTCACAATCTTGATGGCGTTCACGGATGCCACGCGGTCGTCGACATGGGGTTGGAAGGCTTTTCGTTGAGAGGTCATTTCGATTGGTATTCAAGAAAAAAGGCGGTAATGAGGGGTCGCTGAGGTTGAAACAAGAAGAATATAGACGAGTGTGGGCGCGAGCAGAGGCGCCTAAGCAAGAAGTGGGAACGAGGAGATGGAAGTGAGAGGGAGAGAGGAGAATCGGCATTTGCCGCTGTGATCATTCTCGCTTTATGGACCGGCGCTTATTTATGCTCATTCCTCTATTCTCCCTCTTTCAAATGTAATTACAACTATAAGGCTTCCTTCATTCTCTAGGCCTCTAGCGCATACCGAGTGCCAAAAACACCCTCCTCCATCGCCTTGATCTCTGATCATTCCATGGTGAGTTTCGAAACCAACCGATAACCAGAATGCCGACTTACGGAGTGCAACGTGTTTCGTATGGAAACGGCACAGTGCAAGGTTACCTATCCAGGTCGACGATCAGCTTCTATGTCTTTGTCGCCGTATTCAGCGGGCAACTCACCCATGATGTACCACAATCCAGGGAAACCGAGATCCCTGTAAATGCCGTTGATCTCGCCCTCTTCATTCATACCCCAAATCGGCTTGCACTTCCTCGATACTTCCTCTCCACAGATCTTCCGAATGTATTCCCTGATGTCGCCGAACCTGAAGTGACGCGAAACGTCTCAGTTTGTGCCAGGTACATCTGAGCCGCACACGCTTACCCAGTAGCGAAAAGGACAACGTCAGCAGGGAGCTCACTGCCGTCTTCGAATCGTAGTCCTGTCTCCGTAAAGCGCTCCAGCTTGCTGTCGCTCTTCAATTTGATCTTTCCGTCGATGATCATCTGGCTTGCTCCGACATCTGGGAAAGCCACCTTGAGTACTCAGACGATTCCGAGCCCATTGAAGGGCGACATACCCAAGTAGTAACCTCCGACGCGAGACCAGACCAGATTCCCGAATCCGGTGTCATCTATACCTAAGTAAGTTCGGAATCCGACTTTGTTGAGAGCGTCTAATAGTGGCCTATAGGCGCATACTCAGTGTCCAACCTCCAACTTCAAATAAAGAAAAACGACACCACGTACTTGTCGAGATCCGCAATAGCTTTCGTAGCGCGTTGCGCCAGGCCGCTCTCCATCATTTTATGGGGGAAAGACGCGCTCAGCCTGTCGGCCAGGTCGGTTGGAACCCCGTTCTCGCCATACAATGCTGAGGAAAGGTGAGGACCTTCATCAAAGGGAAAAAGAAAGTGGTGTCACTGACCCTCGAGCAGCACCTTCCAGCCGTTCTTTGTGCTCATGATGTAGGTTTGGCTTCGTTGATACATGGTTACGTCTGGGCAGCGCATCAGTTTCGCCTAAAGGGAAGTGCACGCTGCAAGTGGTACATACCAACTCCATTGAGGTAGCAATCGGAAGCTATGTCGTGCGCTACGTGGACACTGTGGTCAGGAGAGGTCGGTGTGCAATATTTGAAACTTCGTTCCACCTACCTGATGTACAAGCACCGATCACAACCACCTTCTTTCCGGTATGATCTGATGCACGTTTGTATTGGAACGAATGAAGTATTTGGCCCCTGAAGACGTCCTGCATACATTATTAGTTAATGGCCTGGAGAGGAATGTGATGAAAAGGAAACTTACCATCCCGGGGTAGGAGGGCATGTTCGGTACTCCTGCAGCGATACCAGTACAGAAGATGACATGTTTGATGTGCTGAAAGACGCGCTCCTCTCCATTCGATCGCTGTACTGTAACCTTCCAGTCCTTAGTCTGCTCGTTATACGACGCGTTTGTCACGTTCGCTGAGGTCCAAACGTTGACCTCCATGGATTCGGCATAGCTTTCGAGCCAACCCGCAAGTTTAGCAGAGGGGCTGTAGACGGGCCAGTTGGGCGGAAATCTGATTTCGAGATCAATGAAATGTTGGCTCGTGATGTAGGTAGTAAGGACCTACGGGAGGTAAGGCATGTGGCCATACCCTGTATAGCGTAGCGTTCAGAATGATAGAGGCCATGAATTTCAAGGACGATCACTTACACACGGTGTCATGTAGACAGAGAGCTTCATAGCGGTTTCTCCAATTGTCTCCTACTCGAGGGTTCTTGTCAACAATGAGATGGTCGATCCCAAGCACTTTGAGGCGAGCGCCGATCTCCAAGCCACTGTGCCCAGCGCCCACTATTAACGCAACTGGGTCGCGGTCCTCAAACGCGACCTCCTTCTTCCTCTCCTCTGTCCAAACCCCATGGCTGGGCTCAGGGTTTCGTAGCGAGCCAAGCTTCTCCGGAAAGCCCTGCAGGTCCTCGAGGTTCGTGTACATGCAATGACATTTCCATGACCCATCAGACTGAGGGATCAAACGACCTATACCCATCCCGATCCCCACCTTGCCGACCTTGAAGTCGAACAAGAACTGGATCCAGGCCAGGTCGGGCTGGGGTTGCGCCAGCATCAGCGAGCCATCCTCTCGGAGTTTGAGCTCGTTGAGTTGACATAGGTCGAGCCGGTCATTGAGAAACTGTTTGATCTTGTCGATGCCAATGAAGGTCCTGAAATCCCATGTGAGGGCTAGCATATCGCGCCAATACGATTCCGTGGCAAACAGACTGGCGACACCATTCGCGTCGCTGGATGCGATGTGTTCAGTGAACGATGAGAACCAATCTTTGGCTACTTTGGTCGCGTCAATGCTGGAAGGGGAGAATTGGACACCCAAGTGATCGAGAGTTGGGAGGGGGAATGGGCTGTTCATGGTGGGGGTGAGGCTGAAGTCAGGAAGATATCGATTCGGACAAGCGGTGGTTTATATATCACACAGCTCTCGAAGCCCGAGACAACCTTAACACTTCAGTATGAATTGGTGGTTCTGCCTCATTTTTCATGAATAAGAATCCAAGAAAGTTCCGAGGTCACCACGGCCCCCCACGTGCAGATTTAGTCCAACACGGACTTTGAGAATAAGCGAACTGTTGTAGTGAGTCGCGCATAGGCGAGGAGCAGAGAGAAAGAGTGGAGGCTAGACCTCAGACGGTAACAAACTGCTGAGGTAGACTGGTATTTCTACCTAGCTTATATACTACAGTACAGGATAGATAGAATGCTATAGAATGGAGTGGAATAGACTGTGCATGATGTAGTAGGATCGGAATGGGAGCGCCAGATATGAGAAACGACGCGCTAATCTAAATGGGAAAGCATATTTTGCTTTCGTATTCACTGGAAGAGCCTTCCTGAGGTCCGAGTTCACGACAAGGAAGACCCATCGTCCGCCAGTCTGCCAGACATACTACTGTACCATTTCGGGATGATCGTCATGTCACGCGTCACAGGAGACCCCATTCTGGTGAAATGTCACGCCCTGTCACGCGTCCCAGGCCTGACTGTCGAAAACTTCCGGAGGTTCGGTCACACAAATGGCCTAAGAATAGCCCAGAAATGATGAATTTCACGAAATTTTCCGGCCGGTCACAGTGGACCGGCCTTTCTGTCGAAACCAAAAAGTGGATATTTCGGTCACGGG
>JANHQD010002933.1:16666-33189 GCA_024721195.1 Marasmius sp. AFHP31
AAGAGTTCTACACATTCAGATAAGCATCTATAGGGTGTACAAGAATTTTTTGGAGATGCCGACACATCCTCGATGATGGTTGGAGGCATCGACGGTGGTGTGGAGGTGCAACGGTGCGACGGGCGGGGTCTTGCGATGGACGCAAACACAGTGGTTTGCGTCGTCGAGAGCAAGGAGTAGCATAAGATGATTTATTTATCGTATGAGCATCGTAGGGTATAGTCTCGAAAAGGAGCGACCGGTTTATGCTGGGAGTGGGCATCGACCGCAATGACGATGGTGGTGAGCGGCAACCGAGACGTGACAGCATCACACTGATCGATTGTGCGAAGGGCCTCTTAGGCTAGTTTTACACGTACAAGGAACCCCCCCAAGAGGCCCTTGTCACCTGTCACAAGTGGTGCCTAAGGTGGGTTTTAGTCTCATGGGTTCTCATGAACCAGAATCCAAGAGAATCCCCAAGTCACCATGGCCAACACGTGCGGATTTAGTCCGACGCTAATTTTGAGAATGAACGCTTGTACATATGGCCCTTTGCATTTATCTGCGCGCTGATGAAGAATTTTGTTTGAACCATTCGAAGATCTGTTTGGCTAGCTCAGTATTCCCAAGCAGGCCCGTAGAAATTTGCGGTTGACTTACACATTTCACGAAACGGAACTGACCAGGTGAATCATCCCAAGTATGCCTTGGGCTACTGAACAGGTTCGTGGTAGGAGAAGCTCGATTTAGAAAGACCGAAGCACCTATCATTAAACAGAGCATCAGATATGAGAGAAGCGGCGCGAATCCTAAATGAGAGAGCATACCTCCCTTCCGAAGATGAAGTACTCGCTAGAAGAGTCTACCTGACTTGAGTGCCCAGTGACTCTGAGGGAGAGGAGGTTCGGAAGAATCGCGTTTACCGGATTACATAAGATCTACTCACTCTCACCACTACCGCGACGCGTCCAGTCACGACATGTCCTCTGAATCACGGCCAGTTCATAGTCTTGCGCTACCTCCTTCATCTTTGCTGTCACTGAGGAAGGCAGGATATGAATTACTTGATGAAATCCCGACGCAATCGGCAGAAGAGCTCTCGCAAGGTCCCTAATTAGTTGGATTTCGTTGACGAGTTTAATGCCCGATTAATGCGCCTTCATAGCACTCAAGATACCGTTAGGGACCTCTCAATCTCTGTTATCAGTATCTCAATCAGGATCGGTGTCAACCCAGCCTTTGATGCAATCTGCGGCCTCGCTCGCCTCAAGGAGACGCGGAACGACAGTCACCAAATTTCGAACGCATTTCCCAGCTCTTGACAAGCTACTAGATGGTGGGATATCTCGAGGGAACATACTTGAGCTATCAGGACCTCCGGGAACTCCTAAGGCGAAGATTGCATTGGGCGTTACGCGGTCGTTCCTGAGTGCAAAGGAGGAAGTGCTTTTCGTGGGTTTGTACATGGATCACGTCTGAACGCGTGCAATTTACGAATTCTTTAGTTCTCTAGAGTGTCAGAATATGACGCGGCCTTCGACAATCAAGGAAACACTGGGAGGTGAGCTTCACACTCGTCATTCGGAAACTTTCCACTGACCGACCACTGTTAGATATTCCCGGCCATGACAAGCTGGTTTCATACCTCAGAATACCCTCACTCCTGGATTTTATGATTTTTATCAACAATTTGGGCTCGTATATGTTGACAAATCCCGCGGTATGTCCTCAGATCCTGTGCTTAAGACCTTCCCCAACCCTCCCCAACCTCAGACATCCCTCTTGGTTCTCAATTCAATCTCCTTCCCATTCCAATCCATGACAGACTTGAAGAGCTCTGTGAAAACGTCGTTATTCGATCAGATCAAACAGTCACTGCTTCACAATTGCGCCGCTCATAATTTGACGGTCAGCTCTTCATATGCGTAACCGCTGATATAAAACCTGAACATAGACTATCTTCAGGTTGTGATTACATCGCAACCGGCGACCAAGCTTTTCAATGCGGATGGAACGCCAGGGAACTTCGACACCGGAGCGAAAGGGGTGTTGGTACCACAGCTTGGTACGTGGACAAACCATCAGTTAGGGTTTCAACTGACAGTGCGCAGCATCATCGTATCTACCGGCAGGAAGGACATATCGAGTGATCCTTGCTCGCGAGACACTCGACACAGGGTGAGTGGCATCAACGCATTTGTATGCCCACAGCTAACGGGGTCTAGGATTGTCCGAATACTATCTTCGCCGACGCAAGCGATGACAAAGACAGGTCTGACAGAGTGTTTTTCTATGGTGAGTGTCTTGACTACCCTCAGAAATGAGTTGAGGCCGAGGCTTCCCGGGAAGTTTGACGATTGAAGAAGCTTCTCCCGTGTACATTGCGAACTGGCGCTCTCGACCACCTCATCTGGTAGGACGACTGCGAACGCTTTCCGGCCCGTGTCGTCGACGAGGACAGGGTCGTCCTCTACCATTTGACCTGCTCTTGAAGGGAAAGCGCAACGAGGTCCTGACTGTCAGCTTACTGCATGAGATTCGTGGAGGTAGCGGTTTACCAAGTGACGGTCGGAAACGGCCAGTTGCCATATAGGTCGGGAAATATCGATCGTAGTAACTATTTTCACAACCCAATCCGACATATCTCTGTTGAAGGTGACACCCGGAAATGCGATTCGACTAGGGGCCTGAACCATGACGGAAAGTTCTTGTTTACTCCTTTACTCCCTGGCATTAGGATCATGTCCAGACTTTGATAAGTGTTGAGAAGACCGGGGATTGACCTTGCATTATGAAAAGCGCGTACTATTCGCCCTAGGCTGTCCTGATTTTCTTGAAAGTATGGAGACCGACTTGCCAGGCCAGACGACGAGCACGCTTGAGCAGTAAGCGCAGTATGATGGACAGTCAAACCGATCCGGGTCCTGTAGAGAAGCGCTGGGCCTCGACGACCGTGAGAGTCCGTTAACCCTCCTGACCTACATACCTCTCGTTTCCACTGACTCAGACCAGTCAAGCCAGTGCACGCCGACAATCTCCACCAATCCAGACGCTTGCCGCTCAAGCGGGCCCACACCGCCCAGCATGCCATCGTTGACTTCCTTTACACCACGACTATCTCAACACCTCGAGAGTTTCGCCGCCTTCCCCTTGTCCTCCGACCCGTTGCGGTCGTTTGATCTAGCCGTGCTTACTTACCACGTTCAACCATCTTGGGAGTGCATCATTCTCTGATATAGACGACGGGATAGCGAGGACGACGCCCATGCAGTCTGTCCCTGGTTGGGGTCCGCATTACAGCAATGCATACCAGAATAACAACCATGGTCGAGACCAGAACATCAACGATCGCGGGCACCAGAATATCAACAGTGGGCAACAGGTTGGCCAGGTCAATGGAGGGGCGGTGAATCAGAGTAGCCTGAGTGCAGGCCGGGATATATATAATTTCAACGGGACGATTGCGAACCGTGAGTTACCTCTTCTTGCCTCGAATCAACTTGTTCTCAAACCTGTCGATACAGCCGGACGCGAACGTCTCTCGAACGCGATCGCCGGTGTCGGGGCATCCCACAACGCCGAGCATCAGTTTGAGCGAGGTCAATGTCTCCCGGGAACCCGCGAGAAAGCTATCGAGTCAATCTATGACTGGGCCTCCAGCAACGATCAGACTTGCCCTGTCTGCTGGCTCTCAGGTCCCGCCGGTGTCGGAAAATCCGCGATTGCCCTAACGGTGGCCGAGTCCTACGAGATTGAGGGTCGCCTTGCATCTTCATTCTTCTTCTTCCGATCAGACTCCAAGCGCAACGGTCCTTCCGCACTCATACCCTTCATCGCACATGGCCTTACCTCCATAACGCCACTTATGCGTACTCATATCGAACAGAAGATCTCGGAGGACCCCAAAATCCTGGACGCCACGCTTGAAGTCCAATTCCGCGAGCTGGTTCTCCAACCTGCCCTGTCGTGGGGCAAGCAAAGGTCGTTGTGGGGGTTCTTCACAGACCTTCCAGGCTCTCCAGTCGTACCGAACATCGTCATCATCGATGGGCTAGATGAATGCGGTAAAGAAGATACCCAGAGGCGGATTCTTTCCATCATTCAATCTGCATATCAACAAGCACCCCAATTCCCGTTACGATTCTTGATCTGCAGCCGTCCGGAATCATGGATCCAGGAAGCTTTCGCGGACGACCCTCTCTTCCAACTGTCGAAAACGATTGTCTTGGACGATTCGCCCGCGGGCCGCGAAGACACCAGGACGTATTATCTTCACCACTTCCAAGAGATCGTCACCTGTCAGACGTACAGACACATCGAATTTCCCAGTCCCTGGCCTTCGGAGAGAGACCTCGAAATTCTGGTTGAGTGGGCGTGCAGTCAGTTCATCTTTGCGGTGACTGTAATCAAGTTCATCACGGATGCGGGGAGGCACCCCATCGACCAGCTTCGCATCATCCTCGAAAAGATTCCGCTTCGTCGACCAAGGACATCTCCCTATCAGCAGCTTGACATGTTATATGATCTTATACTCAGTGCCAATCCAGACCCAGAGGAAGTTCAAAACATTCTTGCAGCTCTCCTTGTTCTCGAAGGCCATCTGAAAACAAACTCGGCACACATCGAGTTAGTTTTAGGACTCTCTAAAGGACAATTACTTTTGACCTTGCGAGCGATGCACTCGGTACTGAATATTTCGGCCAAATCAGAGAACAAGATCCGTGTCCATCATAAATCGTTCACAGATTACCTGTGCGACCAGACTAGGTCGCGTCAGTTTCACGTTGACGTCGACAGGCAGAAGCATGCCATTGCGGGACGATGGCTACAGAACTTCACGACCAGTAGAGTGCGGGCTTACACGTACGAAGCTATTTATCCCTTGTTGTGTCTCTCATGGATGCTGAGCCTTTCTTTTTACATACACTCGTAGATCCAGACAGCTCTATGGCTCTAAAGCCAGGGACTTCTTTACAAAATGGGTTGGCTTTTGCGTGTCGACTCCCGAACCAACCCGGGATCTTTTAGAGCATCTGTGGAACGTTGACCTCGCATCTATCTTTCTGATGCAGGAGACCTACAGTTGGAAAGGTGCATTTGCGGTGCTAGTACCATGGGTACAAAACTATGTAAGTTTGGTTCTCCGCTGCACCTGCACCTGCGCTTATGCTTCTTCATAACCAGAATGTTCCCAGGGTTAGTGGAACCATGGACAAGAAGGAAGCTGGAGACTGCGTCCAGAATGTCGAAGGCAGCGGCCAATGCGAGTTTGAGGGTTACAGCAGCGAGATGGACAAAGAAAGAGACGGAGCTGATCTCGTTAAGGGCCTTGTACTCAAACTTCAGACCCGGCCCAGGTGTTTCCACCTTGAATGTCCTCCTGGACAGTCTCAACAAGACAATCTGATCGTTTGGGTTGTTCGAAATGCCACAGGATGCTCAAATGGATATACTTCACCTGCACTCAATGGAATACCACCCCGTGGTGTCGACGATGTCCGCCTCACAGACTGTCACTGTGATCTGTCTGGAGGAAGTGAAGCACACGATCCGGGGCATCTTGCGTACCAAGACGGTTGTATGCAATTCGCCAAGGCCAATATTTCTTACTTTATAGGGTTTGGCCAGGGCATCGATAATCACAATAACGCTCAGATGGCCTTCAAGAGGATTGTAGAGTCCTCGCTCCTGAAACACTGTCGTGTTCATACGGAGCTGCTTTCGCTCTGCCAGACCTTTTTTGAGCACGTGAAAGGTTGTGTCAAGATGCGGCTTTTTTCTGATTGGGGAGAGGAAGGAAGGAAGAATATGCTCGAGTGGATTGAGGTGAGCAAATTTGCCGGAACTCTGATTGCCGCTCATCGTCTCTTTACAACTTACCGGAATTGACGATTTTCTGCTTGACAGACCTTCCCGGACAGATTTGCTGAAGAGGGAGAAGCTTTGAAAGTGCAAATTCTGGGCTTGCCTTGGAAACGGTGGGCACAGAATTACAAGGAATGGGAAGACTGGTGGCGTTGAGCAATATTAGTTTCATCGGTCGGTTGGTCTGTGGAAAGGGAAACGGCCGTAGAACATGGGCCAGCCCCTTTTTTGCGATCCAGAACCCTTGAAGCAGCCCAAGAGGCCCGCTTGAGCATCCCCTTACACGTCCATCCCGAACCTGCCAGAACCACAAAATCCTTTCGATAGCACCGCCACGGCCCACCATTCTCGACGACAGAGGATCGCTCCGTGCATTCGACGCTGCCCTGTGTCGCGCAGGATTCAGTTGCTGGAGTTGATCGATGATGAGGGGAAGCATCGTGTCGAAGTCGGTTCAGGCCCGCAGCTCGCCAATAACTGGAGGTTACGAAGGGGACAGGGAGCTCTCCAAGACCCTCAAGTCTTGCTCATACGCGCGCCGTATGACTGGATATACCCCTACTACCTTAGATTCGCTAATCCAGTTATACGTAGTAGTGGTACCGATATGCCAGAATCGTTCCGAGCTCTCGAGTGCGAGGACTTCCAGTCGTATTCACAGCGAAATGTTTAGTTGATTCATGTAATACCCAAAACACAGTTTTTCCTACCCAAAGGCAACCGGTGTCAAAGCTGAACCTAGACTATCCTCAGATCGCAATTACTTTGTAACTAGCGGTAAACCCGTGCCGTGACGGCACGGGGAGTAGAGCTCGCTTCTGTGTGTTGAAGAGATCTACTTGTAATACATAAGACAGTTTAGGAATGCTACCAGGTTATGATACGAATGTTCATATATGTGTACACAAGAAATGTAATCTCCTTATCTAGGCGGTTGAAGATGAGGGAGTGCGACCGTAGTTAGTATTTAATGCCCAACCAGGTTCTTTCCCTCGCAGTGTCTTCAGGGACGATTCAGGAAAGTAGAAGACCGTCCCTATACGGCCTGGGGGAATGCTATCTGTTGCCTTCATGGGCGGTGACTCCCAGTCCCCTACAACGTGGAATATCGTGCTGGCCCTGAACGCTATTACTGTACCAGGCTTGTATCTGTCGAGGGTTCTCAGTAATGTCCATGTGATTCAAAGGGCGTAGGTCAACTCACTCGAATATGAGACCAAGTTGAGGGATGTACATGTAGCCACCTTTGAATGTTCCTGCTGGAAAAGAGACGGAGACATCCGTATCACCATCATCGCAATGTGGTATTGATGGTAGCTTGTAGATGATGGCACGTGAGTTGAAACAGCCTCCTTCACTCTTGACTGTACGTGCGGCTTCTCGTGCACGTTCGAGTTCTTCATGGTGGTCAGGCCAAAACACTTGGACGATGGAGGATATGTGTTGTTCAATGAGGGAGTTTGCTTCGTAGAATGCTGCAGTTGCTGTGCATGCGGTGGAGGTATGGTTCATATCTTTTGACTGATAGAGACCCTGGCGGCAAATGTCAGATAGGCTAGTTTCGAAGGAAGTGTACCGAAAAAATGTACGAACTTTTCCCTTGTGTCCACATTGTTCCCATCCTTCACTGAAGTGGAATAATCCTGCTGTCTCGACACCATCCTTGCCTTCATTATCACTGTATACGACCCCTGGCTCGGGTAGCTTGTTTCCAAACAACCTTGCTTCCTTTGGGTCATCTGTCCAGGGAACACCACTTTCGAGTGGGAAGCGATGGACTACTGTCCCATGCTTTGCTTGTTCTCCATGACGGCTGGCACTTTTGTCTTTATTTGGTCTACTGAATGCTGCTAAATAGGTAGCACTTTCTGCGAATCTGCTGATGAGGTCGGGCTTTTACATGTCAATGGGTGACAGATCAAGTCGTGAAGAAAACAACTCACTCGAAAGCCATCGTTGATGATCTTATTACCCTCTTTACGCATATCTTCAATGTATTCAACATGGAATGATTTGTCTTCTAGAAGGGTGCTTGCTGGAAGCTGGAGGTAGGGAATATGAGAGACGACAAGTTTGATATTCAATAGGACATTACCGGTGTATCATATTCTCTCTCGCTTAAGACACGTTCAGTGAGATATGTCAAGATCGGCTCATTGGTCTCTGGACAGACGAGTCTGCATGAGCTGCCGATGATGGGTTGATTTGCCTGCAACATCTCCACAAAGTTTGCCTGTACACGCTCGAGCTCCTCCATAGACCCTGCATGCTCGCTCAGTGTGGCCAAGGAGCATTTGGAATAGAATAGTGGTATTTTGGTTTCTGCACTCAAGAGGCGGTAGTAGAATGCCGTGACCAGTTTTTTTATTTGTCTCTCGGGTTTTCTCCTTGCCATAGTTGTCAGGGCTTGTCCGTGAGGCATTACAATGTGGGCTGGTGAGTATGTTCTGAGTGATGGTACCATTACTCCCACTTGAGCTGCACAATGAGCTGCGAATGAAGTTGTCTTGCTGGCCGTGAATAAAGGGATAGATGCGAAATATTTTTATGACATACCTGATGAGATCGTGAATTCTGTGGTTCCTCATCTGACTCCCAGCTCTGCGGTTGGTTTCTGTCAGATCCCGTACTACCGCTGTTTCCCCTCTGCGAACGACCTCCCCTACGACCTCCCCTACCTCCCCTACTTCTCCTACCACCCCGGTTACTGTACTGGCAGTCGATCAGTTTAGTGTAACAGCAATATGAGACTGATATACATACTTTGTGGGGCGCCAGGATGGGTGTAAGAGGGAAGGACCTGCACGAGGAGTCTGCATGTCAAGTTCAGGCTTAGTCACATTCAAAGTCACACTCAAAGTCACACTCAAAGTCACACACGTACAACATAGGGATCTGATAGGGTACTGGTGCTGCTCTTGCTATATTACATGGTCTACAGAGCACCAGCCATTATATATCTCTATACTTCGTACAACATGGCGGAATGGTGATGCCATCCTTCGCTTTGACGTTGAACGATTGACGATACCCCATCCACATCCATTTTTACATTTCGAAAACTCCCCGTAGGTCCTACAGTCAGATTGAACCCCCCCTTCTTGAACGTCAGGGTCTCCTGGTCCACTGCAAGGACGAACCGCCGCTCGGACAAGGCAGAGTGGATCTCATTGACTTCGGAGGACCAAGTGAAGGGGGCTTCGTGAATGCCTATAACATTCTCACCGCAAGAATGTTTACTACTTTGTGTCGGTACGATACGGAGCGTCGCTTGTGGTGTATATGGGTTCGGAGTTGGGTCGAAGGTGTCAAGGAGTTCAGTCTAATAAAGAAAAAGTAAGAATGATGAGTCGTATAATTCTGAAGACCACGTACGTCGACTAAAAAGTCATTGATCCTATCCAATGACACCTTCACATTTGAGTCCGACTCTGACAACACCGCCGTGCAATTTGACGTGGTCTTGAAGGTTCTTTGTCTGTTCCTTTTCTTTTCTTCTCGCGAATAGAGCCCATATCGAAGATTGTTCCGAGCGATAGAAACGTCGGAATGAACGCTGTGTCGCGATAGCGATCTGCGAACGAGAGTGAACGAGAGTGTTGGGTGAGTTCATTTAACCTCACTCTCAAGGTTCAGTTTGCCTCACCTGAACCTGCGCCCTGTACTGCTTGAAGTTAAAAGCTATCTCGCTGTCCCCGCCACCGGCTCCTTTGGTTGTACCGTCACTCTCAGATTCATCTCCAAAAATCAAGGCATTTGAGAGCTTCTCTCCTCCATCGACGACAAATTGAACAATTGGGATTTCACTCAGTTATCGAGCGATTCCCATGTGGCCGAAAGTTTTTTGATCTCTGTGTACAACGACGTCTCTGTCTGGGTGCACAGAGTCAACATACGTTGAAGAGGTACTAATAGGGAAATGCTTGCCTGTTCACGCTGCTGGTCGAGTAACCGAAGCCTTTGAAGCTCGTCGTCTTTCTGTTTCAACTGACTGGCTAGCTCGCCAACATCAGCTTGCAGCGAGGTAAGTTCGCCATAGACTCCTCGGTACTTCTCCAGCTCTTTAGAAACATCCGAAAGCTTTTGCAACGCGTCCGACTTTCTGCCTGTATATGCTGTGTGATGTCGGGGTGCTCCTTGTCCAACTTTGAGCATGCTTGCTCTAGCGCAGCGAGTCGATTATCGGCAGCTCTATGACAGAAATATGAGTGGGACAGTGGTATCGAGCATTGAGTTCCACGCACGAAAGTCTTGTTCGTAACTTCTCAACCACAGTCACGTCGTCGTTCGGTCCGTTGAGAAGAAGTGAAATGATGTCTTCACTGTTACTCTGCGCAGCAAGCTGCAATCGGCATCTCCTGAGCTGAGAGTTCAGGACGGTGATGCGTTCCTGGAGTTATTCTTCATAAGTACACGTCGATCCGTCAACAGACAAACACCACGAACTGCTCGGGATGCTGCCAACGCCTTGTTCTCCTCACAAGACGAGATTCTTGTAGACTCCTTCACTTTCCGCTCATGAAGCTCAGCACCCTGTTGGTCTCTACTCTTCCGAATTCGTGCCAGGTTCGTATTGCGTTGCGCGAGAATATTCTTCAGGTCATTGATCTTCTGGTTCGTTCCTCGCTGGTAAGGAGAGTCAGACATGTACCTGACGAGCACCGGAAGAAGGACTCACCTTCAGCGCTTCTTCTGCAGACTTGTTGGATTGTGTAGCCTGCTGGAGCTCCTCATCTGAACCCACCAACGACCGTAACGTATCAACCAGCTACAGAATATATAACTCAGCTAAGGATCTTCATCAGAGGGGTCATTCTGAGCTCTTACCTGTTGCTAGCAAGCCGACATTGCGGCGAGACCCGCTTCACAGGTGACTTTTCTCTCTTCCAATTCTGCAATGCGAGCTTGACTATACTGGCACTCGCGCGAGTAATGCTTCATACGACAATCAATGGCCTCTTTCCGGGAGAGCTACTCGTACGAAATCAGTTGATAAGGGGCACAAACGGAAGAAAATATACGGCTAACCTCACTTGTCCTGACCAGAAACCTGTAGATCATCCTGCTGAGCTGTAACACCATTGATGTTAGGATATGGCTCTCCATTTTCATCTGCAATTATGTGCTTCTTGAGACTCATTGCTTTAGATCTATTCAAGACTATGAGAGCGTTTTCTGGTCGTGGACATGGAGGAATGATCATAACTGAGGGAGAACATATACAGACATTCCAATCACGCGTCTCGGTACAACGTCAGGGTCGGAGTCCCAACTTGAACCACCACGGCCCGGATCCCCAGAACCGCGATGGTGAACTTGTAGAATATGGCGTACATTTTCAACTCTACTATATCCTCAACCTAATCTCCTCTTCAACTTTCACGATCTCGCAGTCAGCCTTGCTCATTTCCTATCTGCGTTTCCACACAGGTGAAGTCCAATGGCTATGGCAACCCAATCAACAACGCAACGGTTGCATTGTTCATCGAAACGAGAACATACCTTCTCCAGGACCGTCATTGGTTGATCTATCATCCAAACAGATCAGTATCTCGAAATGGACCTCCCTGACCAAAATAACTTACGCCAGATTCCAGTATTATAAACCACCCCTTGGGCTGTGGTAGCGACGAATGCCCGCAACGACTTGAAATCCGGCTTATCGTCCTCTCCGTTCTTCGCGACAACGACCAGATACTTCTCTGCGGTCTCTTCGAGCCCTTCCGTCGACGCTTTGCCCATCGGAATGAATGCCTGGTTCGTGAATGCATGTCTTTCCAGCTCTTTCAACACAGCCGTTCCATCGCTACTAAGCAATGTCAGTCAAAGGCTGGCACCTGTGTACGGATAGGCCTGTCGTTGCGCCCGAGTCAGATGGATACGATTGCTGGGTAAGCGTCAACTTGTCGAGTTTGCTGGGGTGATCTTCGGTCCCTTGGACGCAGCAGCATAGTCTCCATATGCCTGAATGACTTGTCCAAATAACGCGAACGCCTCTGGCGTGAGAGGTAAAACAGGGAGCATCCTGTCCTTCTCCAACGTCTCTCTCGAAAGTGTAGCATGAACATTCGGAATATCATCTGCTTTTACCGTTCTCTCTTCAATAGTCGTCACATCCCTTGCGATGTTTTCCTGGGATCTCCTTCCAGTTACACGCACACGCTTAATACCACCATCCGGGTAAATCGTTACCCTTATGTGGGTATACGGTATTCCTGCGACGTTTTCGAGCTCGAAGAAATGTTGTCTATGAGGGCCCAACTTCGTTCTCGGAAGTATGAGCTTCCAGTCTTGGTCTTCCCCACGTCCGACATTCTCCTTTTCCAAATAGAGTGCATGGACTTCACAACTCTCTGGGAAGTTCCCCTTGAGGCGTACTGTATCAATCTCGACTTGATCTAGATAGCCCGGAACCGCACTATACTTCATAGTTAGTAACATATCCATTCGATACCGAGCAACGCTCACAGTTTGATAATCGTCCAATCCTTGTGTCCGGGACGTGCTAACGCAACCTGCCCGAGAGGCTTTGCCCCATACCTTCCTTATCCAGCCGATATGACGGCGCATGCCCTCCAACTCCATCCCCCTCTTTTTCAGCATCAAGGCTTGATTTTGGACTTGCTTTAAGTCAACAGAGCCTGCCCCTCGCCCAGGAGTCAAATCAACAAACCCACCCAGGCTCCGTTGATGTCCGGGATGAGTTAGGGGGATGAAACCATTCTGAGTAGGCGGTGGTGACGTTCTGAAAGGATTCTGTAGAGGTGATGAGTGATAAGTGGGGGAAGGAAGGATGCGGATGAGCCCAAAGTAAACGAAGGCCGCAGAGTTGGCGTGGGTCAAGTGTTTACCATTCCCGGGCTTTTCAGTGGGTCTGAACGCGGACCAGGTCGGTAGTTGCCGAACGCTCTGCCTCAGCTAGTGACCACCGCCGATTTGCTGCTTTCGATTGTTTAAGTCGTATGCAGCCGGCATTAATTCGATGTACGATGCAATGTATCAAAAAGGTCCTTTCACCGTCTTTCACTTCCCCATTCGTTCTCAAGCGATCCCTCACATTTGTCGAAAAACAGTCGTCATCGTCCATAACGTCCACAACGTCCACCACGGTCCTCTCGTCGCTGTGCTCGACGTCTTCCATTCTCGGGAAACCACAAATTTCCCCTATATCCTTATCAATTATCCCGGTTACCCCGTTCTGGCTAAACAAGGTTGAAACAGTCCCGCACATTGAACAACAAGGAGAGTTATCCTTTGAACCGCAACCACCATCACCAGCCGTCGGCTCACCCGCTATGCCTGTGAGGGCCAATCCCAACCAATGGGGGCACGACGTGGTTACAGAGTGTATGTCCTACGCGCCATATACTCTTTCTTTTCCCCCCTACACTGACCAATTTATCATTCTCTTCGGTCGAAACCATCTAGTCGCCAACTTGGAGTTCCATTCTGCTGCAGCATCGGGAAACCAAGGTCTTGTTGCGTATGCCTTTGGTCGTGGGCACCCAACGGTTCAAGGTCGTTCTCAGTCTTCTAGTTTCACCTGGCAAAGCTAAATACCGTTGTTCTCCGTTTATCCGAGATTTCTGGCACCTGAATATCACGATGATGACTTCCAACGACGCGCTCATTCCAGAATCAGACAAAGAAGACATACCGGCTTTGGAATCCTTCGACTGGCCTTTCATGCACCTCAGTCTCCATGTGACGAGGTGACCGATGAAATTCCACATACTCGGAAACCCTGTAGTCTGGTGGGGTAGCACGGTCAGCTTGATCACATTCATTGTTGTTTCCAGTGTTCACGTCCGAAGGAAAGCAGATAATTTTAGTGACAAGGCAGCGGGCGTCACTGGAGAGCATGGCGAACGTGAATGGAATCAATGGTGGGATGTTGGGCAAAATTGCTGGTGTCGGCTGGGCGATGCATTATAGTGTGTGGTTTTCGTACCTTTCTGCTGACTGGTCTGATTTCTCGCTCAATAGTACCGTTCTTGATCATGCGAAGAGTCATCGTTGTTATCAGTGTCTATTGCTCCATTCTATCGCTTCACGGCTCTCAAAGCATTCGTCCCAGTCACATTTATTGCTTGAACCTTTGCAATATTCGGTTGAAATTGGCTCATATTGGCCTACCTCCAACTCCTGGAGTTATGCTGTATCGCTCTTGACATCGTATGTTGGCTTGAACCTTGTTCCAGACAAGACGAGGGAAATGATGGATGTGAGGATTTTTGGACACTGCAGCATTCGTCAAACCATGTCTGAAGGATCTGGATGACATGTGCTGGGGATATGAAAATTGATCTGGCAAACATTGGCGATTCGAACTTCGGGATATACGGGGATATACGGTGAACGACCCAAGCTCAATGATGTTGGGCAGGTGTGCAATCGTTGTGACTGAGAACACTGTGGGCATGATTAAAATTGTGTCCATTACTCAACCGGCGTCCTAAGTGTCTCCAGTCTGGACTACAACTGTAAGTGACGATCACAATATCCCCATGCCAGTCAACTCAAGACTGACCGCGATATCACTGTGCAGCTAAATACTGGAAGGATCCGCACGGGTTCATTAACCTGTTGTGGGCTGGAGCTGCAGACGGTTAGCCGCGCTCTTCGCACACAACCACTTATGGCTTTGTGTCGGATGTTGTGTCGGATGTTGTGGGCTAGTGTTATGGGCTGGAGCTGCGGATGGTTAGCCGCGTTCTTTGCTCAAAACAACTATGGGCTAAAATTGTGGGCTGGAGCTGTGGATGATCAGCCACGAGCTTGTTGACGTTAGGAGGTGAGTCTCGAGTCAGACTTCGCACTTTTTTTTCGATTGAAGCTGGACATTGTACAAATGGTTCCGAACCTGGAAATGTGTCACGTGACATGTTCTCATAGTACTTGCGATTGATTCCGCGGTGCGGAATTTCAAGTATGCACAATGCTTTCCTTGCTAATACACGTTAGACAGACAGCTTCAAGTGTCACATAGATCAAATCATTCAAAGCTAGCTTACTTGTAAATGTGAGTTATCAAGAAAAGTTACGAAGAGCACGTAGGAAATTAGTACGAAGAGACCGGAGTATTGTAAGACATTCTTCTTCATTCTTCCGGGTTTCCTTTACTAAATAAGCACGGTCCTTTAACAACATCTCCCTTCCTCGAACATCCAGCTTTTTCATCTGTTTCCTGAGCTCAATGATGTCGGTGTGGAAATTGAACCAATCGCGTATGTAAGGTCTTCCTGATGGATTCGATACTTCGGACCATACTGTTCAGATGTGAATCAGGCCTATGGAATATATGTTGGTCCCTAGACATTACTCACCTATCCAAGTAGGAACAGCATCCAAGCTATCATCCACCAGTTGCGGATATTCTTCAAGAGGGTAGAATTCGCGAAAGTCTTTTGATCTGAATGATAGAGGACTCCCTCCCAGTTCGCTATCAAAGTCTCAGTCAAACAACTATCATAGAAAAAGAGAATTGTTCTCACATCTCCCCATCACTGTCTTCGCCTTCTCCGTATCCAACGACGCACTCCGTACACATGACCATTTTTTTTCCGTAGTTGAGTCTGGAGTCGTTCTGCCAGAGACATAGCTGTGTGGTAGAGCCTGAGTGTGCGTTATAACATATGAAAATGCAGCTCACGTCGCAGGTACTCCAGGCATTCATCATGAGGACCATAAACCAATATTTCTCTGGCATTCCGATAGGCGGGAGAGGCAACTTCAAGTTGGACCGCAGCTTTCCCCATATCTCCTTATCTTGATTACCATCCATCAAGACACAGTGAAAGCGCTTGCTAATGATTGTGAGTTTGAAAATGGTACAGATGTCCGTGTGTTCAATGATCTATCAAGATAAGTGTTACTGATAGTTCCTCTGGATGAAATGAGATGAAGACATACACAGTTTAGAATCTCGGTAGGAGCAGTGTCCACCCAGCTAGTACTTGTCTGAGAGTCTACCGGTTCAAGAAGGGTTGAAGGCTTTTTGAAAAGAAGGTATATTAGGGACGGCGGTAGTCATAGATTTATGATACCCGAGTGTTTTCTCTGAAGCTCGATTAGGTGATCGCTCTTGGGCATTTGAATGCGAGTTTGGTCGTGCCCATAAATGGCGCGTTGTGTTATATAGAGCCAGCGTTGGTGGCAAACCCATTCACTGGCTCTGTCCTAAAGCGCTAGACGCTAGGACTATAGAAACAACGGCGGCGGAAGTCGACTAGCAGAGACGACGACAGAGACGACAGAGGTAGCGAGCAGAGGGCAAGAGCAGGTAGATAACTGGTCCCAATGACAAGTTAGATATATTGCAGATAAAGAGAAACAGAATTAACTACTCACCTGGTCCCAATGACAAGAGGTCAAGATGAGGGACCAGGTGTAAACTGCCTAGCTTATATACTGGAATATGAGTCGCGCGAGAATAAAGAAAGATAATAGGGAACAAGGAGAGAACAATAGTAGTCCAGATAAAGAATAAGAACAAGTCCGGAACGAGCAACTGTTGTATATGAAAGAACAAAGAGAACAAAGGAAACAATGGATGGGATAGGTTGTGAAGACGATGTGAAAGAACAAGGATGGGAGAGGAAATGATGGGAATGATGGGGAGAGGGGAACTGGGTGACTGGTAGGCGTCAAAGTAACAAATAGGCGCTAAAAGAGGA
>JANHQD010002934.1:0-13693 GCA_024721195.1 Marasmius sp. AFHP31
AGTACGCAAGCCAGTGGAGTCGTGCACACAGTAGATTCAAGATTAACGTGCCGAATCCCGCATATTCTGTCCACGTCCGACAGGCTCTGAGTCGCAGCGTCCGAGCGACTTAATCCCCTACGAGGGCGGTTGTCAAGTTGAGAAACAGGAGTCTGGGACTTTAAAGATTAAGTCGATCGCTATAATGAATGCCGAGCAAATTTCTGGTTCAAGCAACCTCTTGGTACAAGTAGTTTCTGCTCTTATCTCCGTTGTCCCATCCCCTCCCAAGCCCAGCTCCTTCCCTCGACCTATCGAATTTGTTGGGTTCCTCAAAACCCCCTCGCGTACTCGTCCTTCGCCGCTTGGCATCAAATCTACCGGCTCATGGGCGAACGGACTTAACATCAAAATTCAGAATCGGTGTCGGTAAATCCTGCCTATTTTTGCAGCGGGACCGAGTCGCTAATTACAACTATACTAGGACGAAATGATTAGAACGCAGTTGTTGTTCGATCTTCCGGCTGTGGAATGCAGAACTGAGCGATATGGTGTGTCTTCCGAGGACCACTTGCATATCCAGACGCACCTGCAATTCTGTGGCGGGAAGAGGTTTTTTCGTGGCTGTGGGACCCATACCCTCCCCGATGCGAATACGGACAGGAAAAGAAAAATACGCGACGCCGTGCAGGAATGGTGATCAGAGCCTGTGGCGCCGACCAAGGGATCAGTTACTCAGGAAGTTTTTGAGCGATTGAAGCGGTGAGTTATGTACAGAATGTCCCAAGGGAGCGCACTTGCTGACCTGTGAGCAGAATTACCCATACCAGTGAGGACACAGAGTACGTTATGACGCGACTCTATGGAGGCGCTCTTCCATTCAGTTCCTGACTAATACAGTGAGAGCCTTCTGAGGGCGGGGAGGGCGCACGGGAGAAGCACCGTGGTTAAAACTTAACAAAGGATCAATCATTGATCGTACGCCCTTTACGGCAGCACTGAACTCTAGAGTTTTTGGTCTAACTGTGCGCCATGAAACATGGGTCCCCGCCACCACGAAAAGGTATAAAAAGCAACCATCGTTTACCGGAATAGAACATACTCACAGTCACCTCTCTTCTCCGGTCTTCTAGTCTCTTTACTGTTTTCAACATGAGACTTTCTGCCCTCGTTTCGCTCGCCGTTGCTCTCGTGTCTGCATCTGGTGCAGTACATGCCTCTGTCCTTAACAGCAGACAACCCAACCCCGACGGTGTCATCGTCAGTGAGTAAAAGCTTTCTTTTGACTATTGACGCGTTCTTACTGACGCTTTTCGAAGATCTTAACAACCAGCTGGCCCTTCCTCTGCTTCATGAGCGCAAGATTGGATCCCGAGCCATCAAACTCGATACCGACAACATTCAAGGTCTTACCATGTAAATTCCCAAAACTCATTCTCCGTGATAACTCGGGATTCTAACCCAATTCTTCACAGGGTCGGAATGAGGTTCATGATGCAAACCTTCGTCTTCTTCAACATCACCGATGTCCACACCTTCAAGACCAAGCTCGCCGGTGACTTCTTCCCTCACGTTACCACCGCTACCCAACTCGCCGATCCCGCCACCCAACCCCCTGTTGCCGTCGGCGTCGCCTTCTCCAAGAAGGGCATGCACGCTCTCGAAGTACACGATTACCTCGGTGATCCCAACTTCAAGACCGGACAGGCTGCTGATGCCGTCCGTCTCGGAGACCCAGGAACCGTCAAGTGGCACAAGGAGTACCAGGATGGTATGATGGGTGTTCTTATGGTCGCCTCCAAGGACATGGACAAGCTCACTGCGGAGCTTGACGCTATCAAGGGAGTTTTCGGAGACTCTTTCAAGGAGGTCTACAGGCTTCACGGTCATGCGCGACCTGGTGCTAACATGGGACACGAACGTGAGTGCACTTGCTTTGATTCCCGGGGTTGAAACCCAAGTCTCATTCTCTGTCGTGAAATGTCAGACTTTGGCTGGGTCGATGGTATCACTCAACCTGCCGTTGAGGGTTGGGATACCGACAAGACCATCACTCCGGGACAGAAGATCGTCCCTCCAGGTATCATCCTTCTCGGTGAGGAAGGTGACAATGTTCCTCGCCCGGCATGGGCCAAGAGTGGATCTTTCCTCTGCTGGCGTCAACTCGAGCAACTCGTTCCGGAGTTCCATGGGTACCTCAACTCGACTGCGCCCGATGTTAAGGGACTCAATCGTGACGAGGCTATCCACCTCTACGGTTCTAGGATGAACGGTCGCTGGAAGAGTGTAAGTCACCCGGGCTTTTTTTGTCAAAGAAGCTGTTTTTAACCGTCCGGATTATAGGGCGCCCCCATTGATCTCTCCCCGTTCAAGGAGGATGAAGCTCTCGGTGCCGACCCGTTGAGGCGTAACAACTTCAACTACGACCACCCCGAGATTCCAGGTTTCGACATGAAGACTAACGAGACGATATGCCCCTTCTCGGCTCATATCTTGAGGTCTCGTCCTCGTGGCCATATCCAGCCTGAGCACCCTACTAGCCATATGATGCGTGGTGGTCTCCCTTACGGACCTGAAGGTGAGCACTTTCCTAAAACATTTTCATGCACAGAGACTGACGAATTCATTCTTAAGTCACCGACAAAGAAGCTGCTGCAGTCAGAACTTTCTCGGAAGAGGACCCCACTCTCGAGCGTGGCATGGCTTTCGGTTCGTACATCCCGTCTCGCAGCGCGGAGTCCATCTAACTGTATATCGACTTTCCAGCCGCATACCAATCTAACCTCGAGAACGGCTTCATCTTCATTCAAGAGTCCCTCATTGACAACCCTGAGTACGTTTCCTTCGCTCGCGACTCGTTGATCTTCAACTGACTCTCTCTTATAGCTTCCCTGCTGGAACCAACACCGTAAGCCCCATACGCTAGATCCCAATCCTACAAGATTACTAACTCTTTTGATATCAGGGTGTCGACCCCCTCGTCGGCTCTCGCAACCAAGGACCCCCCGCCGACACTGGTGATCTCGAGAGAATTATCACAGGTATGGACTGGAACGACAACAAGAAGCCTATCACCATGCACAAGGGTGAGTCGACCAATCGTTATCGATCCAGCAAAAGTCGCTAAACGCCTCTCTCTCTCAATCCAGACTTTGTCATTGCTCGTGGTGGAGAATACTTCTTCTCTCCTCCCATCTCCGCTATCAAGGGTCGTTTGGCCGAGATGAACATGACGATGCCCGAAAGTGGCAGCGGAAGCGGACTCAATGTCTCTTTAGAACTCAACCTATAATAATCGAGCCTCTTTAACGAGGGTTTTAATTTGTAGAACGTTGTAAGTCGTAAATAGTCACTAGATCCTACTCGTACTACTTAGCTTAGCTTTTAATGGGTTTCTACTAGCTACCCGCAACTATCGCTGTGTACATACCTACAATCACTCGTTAGATCCATTCAGTACCTATATCACATTCAGTAATAAAACGCATCTTCACTTCTATTTTTCTTGTATGCCTTGATGAGGACCGTCCACATAAAATTCGTACTACTTCTCACACTCATCAAGCTTCAAAAGCTTCATAGCATTTCCCTTCTTAAATGCACGCAGCTCGTCTCTTGACAACAGGCCATCGAGACTGTCCACCCACTCATTTGCTTGTCCAGTCGATTCGAAGGGATAATCGACCGAGAACAGGATACGCCCAGTCCCGAGTACGTTCCTGTGGAACCGGAACAAAGGGGTAGTGAAGTCGCCGGAGGATGTTTGATGGATGTTCGATTGCCAGTAGTCGGAGAGTTTCCTCTTCATCGGTATACCGACTGTCGCCTTCCAACGGTCGAACGCTGTTCCAAGCAAGGGGGTGATTAGGACCACAGAGACAAGAAAAAAGCCTCTTGATCCCACTTACTACTATCGATACGGAAAAAGTCAGATGGTAACCTTTCACCCATATGTCCGACGGCGACTTGAGCGGTTGGGAAACGACTGGAGATCGCGTGAGGAGCTTGGATCATTGAACAAAAACAAAAAGAACGTACTCAAAAACTCCGTTCGCACACAACCTGAGGATGTGGTTTGATAGAGTCGTGGTAAAGTCCTGCACGGCGCCACCGAGCCATGGGGCATCTTTGTAGAGGAGATCGAATATTGCAGGGATATTGGGGCGGGGATGGAGATAAATCGGTACGTCAAGCTCCGCCACCGTCTCCCAGAAGGCGTCGTAGTCAGGACCGTCGTAGAACAGGGTAGCTGAGGGGGATGGGGGGTCGGCATGAGGGAGTTAACGTACGAGGACTGGCTGCTTACAATTGTTCGGTCCTTGTTGATAATCGTTAATCATGCCACCCAGAAATCCGAGATCTTTCACCGTCCGTCGAAGTTCTTTAGCCGCCTTTGACGCGTTGTGCATGGGCAGAGCAGCAAAGGCGCCGAATCGACGCGTGTTGTTGGATATTAAAGAAGCTAGTAGGTTGTTGGCCTCAAATGCCTTGGAGACTGCTTCGACTGGGTCGGGTATTCCTTGAATACCTGGCGAGCGAAGGGAAAGTACCATCTAGAAGGAAAACATCAATAATCCTGAAGGGAAAACAGAATCAAGGGCGTTATACGTAGTCGATGTTGTACGTGTCCATTGCTTTGAGGCGTTGGTCGTGGATGTCCTTCAAGTCAGCTGTAAGTTCCTCCACGGTTTGGCCTAACTTGAGTTATTAGCTACTCTCGGAAGTTGTTTCAGCTGGGAAGCTTTGCCTAGCTGTGGAGAGGAAGGGCTTTCAAGGGATATGGTTCAGTAAAGAGTGGGATTACAATAGATTATTGAAAGCACCTGGCACCGTTTAAATCATCGCTAGGTAATGCCCAATGTTCCTCCAGTGCTATCGTTCCGTGTCCCGGCTGAATGCACGAGCGAGCGACAGCGGATACGACAGCCATCAGAGGAATGGCGACCACAGGAAGGAGCGCAACCATATTGTCTTGAATGGGCCACCATGCAGGCCTAGTTATATATTTTTCGGCTGGCCCTTGAACTCCTCCATCTGGCTAGTTGGGGGGCGGTTAGGGGTCCACCTGGCACGGAAACGCTATACAATGTCTCGTCAGTCCCACAAGGCGCTTTCCCTTCTACGGTCAAGTCTAGTCGGCTTGTCATAGAGTCAGCGGGAAGGGCAGTAACCTTCCATTGAAATTCAGGCCACAAAGGGATAGAGAGTAACGAAATCGCGGACAGACAGGCCAAGAGGGCCGCGAAAGGCGGCACTAGTGCTAGGGAAGACCCCTATCAGCTCCACTAGCGGGTCCATATTGTTATACTTGTCACTTCCAGAATCGACTATAAATCAGGTCAAGAAAACCAAGCCGACACATCTCGATGAACACTTCATCAAGCACCGTCTTTTGCGTCCCGAGCTCAAGCTCAAAGCGTTGCGGGACGCCGGGAGCGCTTTTTGTAATGGGCGTCAAGAGACAACAAGATGATCATGCCCAGACCCAGTACCACATTGCACCGTGAGAAAACGTTGCCAGCACCACTCTTTCCGCTGAGCGCGTATGAATGGCCGACCGGCCACAATATCTCTTTCTTCCTCACCATCACCATCTGCTGACTCTACTGCGACTCAAGGAAGGACCGTTCGCTCTCGAAGGCCTACATTACCAGAGGATTCGGACATAGACGACCCTCAAACTATTCAGTCGACTGGCAACAAAAATCACAACGACGACGGGAGCCAGAACGATATGTTTCAATTATCGAGTCTGTCGCCTCGCAGCAGTCACTACGAGCGACTAGAGAATGGTTTGGGACCGGGCAAGTCGGGTCCAAAGAAACGTTTTGCCTGGAAAAAGTTTGCGATTGCTGCTGTTGTGTTGATTGGGCTCGTGTGGATGTTTGGACCGAGAGAGGGCAGAGATACAACCTTTTCAGATGTAGAACAGGATGTCGGCGGTAAGTGTCAATTTTGAGTCTTTTGGAGCGTTTCTGGCGTTTCTGGATGAGGTGGAAGACGATGAGGAAGGTGTGCCGCTCGTTGTCGAGGTCGGCGAGCACGATGCTCATGGACCGTGCCAAAGTGCTTAAGGCCTGCAGTGGCAGGCGCTGAGGCCACTCCCCGTGCAATGCTTGCCTACGCAATGTTCCAGCCGCGCATGCATACTTTACTCTCGTTTTCTTCCTCTCTGGACCTTTCATTGAGCTTTTCTCTACATTTTCATGGACTAACGAGTACTTTCCATCTCCAGCTGGAAACCAGAACTCGCACAACACACCAGAAAATCACCGCCCGCCCGAGAACGACGGCGATATCGAAATCCATAAACCACCTCCCCACAACACTCACACCAGCGGTCACCCTTCGTCCTTCGAAGAAGACTCAGACCCGAAATCCACCACATACTGCGATAAACCTTACTCTTCATCATCATCTCTGGTTCAATGGGCCCTCATGATAGACGCAGGCTCGACTGGCTCTCGAATCCACATATACAAGTTCAACAACTGCCAGAAGCACCCCTCGTTCGAGTACGAAGTCTTCAAGATGAGGAAGGGCGGGCTATCAGATTTTGCCAGTCGCCCTGCCGACGCTGCTTCTTCCCTCGACGAGCTGATGGACGAGGCAGTGCGAGTCGTACCAGAGTCGTTAAGGAGCTGCACACCAGTCGCCGTCAAGGCCACAGCCGGTCTGCGTTTACTTCCCGAAACACAGAGGGAGGGTATCCTAGAGGCGGTCGAGAGGCGTCTGAAGGAAAACTACCAATTCAAGGTACACGGGCCTGATGGTGTGGTCATCATGGACGGAAAAGACGAAGGTGTATACGCTTGGATCACAGCCAACTACCTCCTCGACACTATCCGAGATCCTACGAAAAACGCCGAAACCTACGCCGTTCTTGATCTGGGCGGTGCCTCTACGCAAATCGTGTTCGAGCCCAAGTTTACGAAACCGGATAGTAAGCTCGAAGAGGGTGACCATAAATACGACCTCGAGTTTTTGGGCAAGAAATACGTGCTCTATCAACATTCTTATCTCGGGTACGGGTTGATGCGGGCGAGGATGCGAATTCACCAAGTCGTGGAGTTCATGGCCTCTTTCGCTGCTGAAAAGGAGAAGATGGAGGATGGACTAGAGGTCTTTGGTAACCCCTGTATCAGCAAGGGCATGAAGCGCAAAGTCGAGATAGAGGACGTGAAGACGGGTGATAAAAGGAATGTCACCATGGTTGGGGAGCAGATTGGGTCGTTTGACGCTTGTAACCGAGTTGTCGAGCTTGCTTTAGCAAAGGACTCGTAAGTTCTTCTTGATTCTCTGGTGTTATTTTTTTTACCCGTGTGCTTATTCACTCACTCCCTCCCTTACCCAGCATCTGCAAAGTAAAACCATGTTCCTTCAACGGCGTCTACCAACCCTCCCTCCTCGATACCTTCGCGAACGGGAAAGTCCTCCTTCTCTCATACTTCTTCGACCGCCTCGACCCAATCCTATCAGGATCGCACGCTACCTCGGATAGCATCCCCCCCTCCCAGTCTTCCTCCTCCAACTCAAAGGAAACCCCATCACTAACCATATCCCACATCGCCGCTCTCGCCAAAACCGTTTGCGACGGTGAAGAAACCTGGGAGAAGAACCTCAAACCATCCAAAGAGCTCCTCCACGAACTCAAAGACCGACCGGAGTATTGCCTCGACCTGACGTTTATGCACGCGTTGTTGAGACTCGGGTACGAGTTTCGAGCGGAGAAGGAGGTGGAGTTGGGGAAGAAGATTCAGGGGACTGAGTTGGGGTGGTGTCTTGGGGCGACGATTGCGATGGTTGGTGGGGGTACGTTGGAGTGTAAGGTGTAAGGTCTGTGGGACGGAGTATATTTATTCATGGCTTCACGGAGCGGTAGAATATACCATGATTTCTGGATTACTTGACGTGCGCTCTTGGACTACAATGCAGATGGCGGTCGTCTCGTTCTTGTAAGTAATCGTACCCGGCATTCGGTATGCAGATTATGACGCGTAATAGACTCTGCCCCGTATGCTCGCAGAACCACTTGTACTTGGTGTCGTTCGTCCAGGAGTACAAACAGCACTCGGATTCGGGGAGAAGTTCTTGATACGACGCGATGTTGAATAATGAATGCAACGAATTAGATTTTATTAGAACGGATTAAAGTGCTGATATAAGTATCTATGAAAGGAAATTCGATAAAGAGCGCTTGTATTTGTTTGATTAGGAAAGCAGAGATGATAACGAGTGCCTGTGGTTGTACGTGATTAAGAAGAAAACAAAACCCAAACCCATTAAGCGGAAGCTGAGAAAGTACTATCTATGTAGTGTGTAGTGATCCAATTATCCCCACTCGGAGGGGTACCGTATTAACGTATCAGAAAGTTGTTGACGGGAGGCTTTACTGCTGAGCCAAGCGGCCCTTGATAGCAGAGATTGGAGGAGAGAAGAAGTACTCTCCACCACGAGCGACGACGAAGTCTAGACATGTCAATCAACAACGGCGGTCTGGGTATTGATAGTGAGCCTGGGGCGTGGGGCTTACCGGTGTGCATGTTGATGGGCTTCTTGTGGTCGTTCCAGTCCATACCTGTGATGATTCTCTCGAGGTCACCGGTGTCGGCGGGGGGTCCTTGGTTGCGAGAACCGACGAGGGGATCGACGCCCTGGAGGAAGAAAGTTAGTGATCAGGGAAAGGCATGCAATGTCAGGGTTCAGGGATTCTTACAGTGTTGGTTCCAGCAGGGAAGCTAAGGCGAGAAATCAGATCATGTGTATTTCAACAAACGGAAGTGATGAGACGTACTCAGGGTTATCGATGAGAGACTCTTGGATGAAGATGAATCCGTTCTCGAGGTTGGACTGGTACGCAGCTGTAGAACGGGGAATATTAGTTGAAATGAGTATATTCATGCCGTGAAATGTACGAACCGAAAGCCATGCCACGCTCAAGGGAGGGATCCTCACCCGACAAGGTCTTGACTGCAGCAGCTTCTTTGTCGGTGACTTGAAATTGGATTCGTCAGTCTGGGCATGAGAATTTTGTTAGGACAGTGCTCACCTTCAGGTCCGTAAGGGAGACCACCACGCATCATGTGAGCGGTAGGATGCTCAGGTTGGATGTGTGCACGAGGACGAGACCGCAAGATGTGAGACGAGAAGGGGCACCTCGTTTCATCTTTCTTCATGTCGAAGCCCGCAATCTCGGGGTGGTCGTAGTTGAAGTTGTTACGTCTCAAAGGATCGGCACCGAGAGCTTCGTCCTCCTTGAGCGGGGAGAGATCAATGGGGGCACCCTATAAGCCAGACGGTTAAAACAAGGTCCTTAACAAAAAGATTAGGCGACTTACACTCTTCCAGCGACCGTTCATCCTAGAACCGTAGAGATGGACAGACTCGTCACGGGTGAGACCTTTGACGTCGGGAGCAGTCGAGTTGAGATACTTGTGGAACTCTGGAACGAGCTGCTCGAGTTGACGCCAGCAGAGGAAAGAACCGCTCTTGGCCCATGCCGGGCGAGGGACGTTGTCACCTTCCTCGCCCAAAAGAAGAACACCGGGCTTCGCGACGAATTGTCCAGGAGCAATGGTCTTGTCAGTGTCCCAACCCTCAATGGCGGGTTGAGCAATGCCGTCGACCCAGCCGAAATCTACGATCCGGAGATTTTTGAGTCGAAGAAACGGGAAAAGATCTGAAGGTGTACTCACGTTCGTGGCCCATGTTAGCACCAGGTCGAGCATGACCATGGAGCGTGTAGACGACCTTCAAGGAATCTCCGAATATCTTCTTGATAGCATCGATCTCCGCATTGAGTGTGTTCATGTCCTTAGAGGCGACCAGGAAGATACCGTTCATTCCGTCTTTGTATTCTTTGTGCCACTTGACGGTGCCGGGATCTCCCAGACGGACAGCCTCAGCAGCTTGTCCTCTCTTGAAGTTGGGATCCCCGAGATCGTCGTCGACCTTGAGAGCCTGCATACCCGTCCTGGAGAAGCCAACGCCGACGGCAACAGGGGGTTGGGTAGCGGCGTTAACCAATTGAGTGGCAGTGGTGACGTGAGGGAAGAAATCTCCTCCGAGCTTGGTCTTGAAGGTCTTTACGTCGACGATGTTAAAGAAGACGAAGCTCTGCATCATGAACCTCATTCCGACCCTGGGAAGAACGATTAAGGGAATGAACATTCGTTCTGCCGCAAGATAACTCACATAGTGAGACCCTGGATGTTGTCGGTATTGAGTTTGATATCTCGGGCTCCGATCTTGCGGTCATGGAGCTGAGGAAGGGGCAGCTGGTTGTTGAGGTCTGTAAAGGCGCTTCAGATCGAGGACAATGTAATAAGAAAAAGGTCTACTCACTGACGATGACACCATCATGGTTCGGTTGCCTGTCGTTGAGGACAGACGCGTGTACCGCACCGGATGCAGACACAAGAGCGACAGCGAGTGAAACGAGAGCAGAAAGTCTCATGTTGATAGTAGTACTGAGACTGGAATAAGAGAAGAGATATGAGTCTGGTTTATTCCGGAAAGCATCGGTAGCTTTTATACCTCCAGGCCTTCCATGAGCTCTCTGCGGTCAATAAGAGCGAGTCAATTTGCTCAGACTGAGTTCCCTAGGATTTCGCCCGCAAACACGTACGGATCACAGTCAACTCATGCAGCAATAGGAAGCGGCTGAATGGGGGTGATCAATGAAGGTTGAATACTGATAGGTTGTTAACTTCCTAACTTCTTCCGACGGCGCACCTCCCGCACTTCTAACCCGCCCATTCAGACGCGTTAGGAAATATCGTGGGTAATAAATATCGAAGGCGTGCTTGAGGTGGAGTAAGGGCGGGAAGTAGTTGAGCCAGTCCTGCTTTTTCATAGTCAGACAACGATGTTCATGGATGTTTTCTCTTTTTTGGCAAAGGAAGCACTAACCCCAGCCAAAGAGAGACCTGTCTTTCGGCCACAGCGGTTCTTCGTACACCCTACTGTATCAAACGGCATTCCTGTGAATTCTCCGGAGTTATCAGTTCTGTATTATGTGGGAATGGGAAGAAGTAAAACATTTTGAACTGTCAGATTTTTATCACCGCGAAGGGCGACAGCCTACCGACATGATCTTTCTATTATTTGGAATTGAGATGGTGTCCCAAACAAACGCGTGTTGTTTGTCTCACCGAGAGACGCAAAGCCACTACGGCGGTATGACGGAGAGCCCTCGAATATGATTCGTCCTCAAAGCCATACGTGAGATCGAGGGCGGCGAGGACAGCTCACAGCAGCTTCCCGATCACAATTGCTTTGTCCTTGCAAAGCACGGCCTTGAGATGCCAAGCCGAGTTCAACAGAATAGATCACCCACTGACGCTGGTGGGTCCCATGAACGTCTTCTGACATATCAGGCCCGACTCGGAGCAGCATTTTTCTTTCGCATCGGCCTTCGGGCGTTTTGAGTTATTCGAACGATCCAATAGGCTTTGAGGATCTGCGGCCATGTGAGTAGGTGCAGCCGGATCGACAAGTGGGTGTAGCGTTCGGCGTTGGCCAAGCTGGAGGAAGCCAGGCGAGTGGGGCGAGGATAATTCGGTGTGCCATATCCGATACAGTGAGGATGCCTGACTCCGACCTTGTGCAGGTCACTCAATGCGAGTAAGTTCGAGACACTTTAGGGGCTGTGAGGACAAAGCATCCTAAATGATTCGACGACTACCTGGACACGAACTGCCCGGAGGAACAAAAATGCCGCTTCAAGCCTGGACTAAGTATTAGATAATGGACTTTGTTACTCGACACATTTCACGGCGGGATCTGTATGATTGCGGCAGAGCACTACGGGTGTTGACAACATATCCCTCGAACTGCCAGCTCGCGTTATTCAGCGGGAGGTCAACTAACCACGGATATCTTGGGAGGATTCGAGGTGTACTTACCCGTTGCTAGCTTGATTACGCGTGAGCGCGGCAAACTCACTATGCCCCGAGTCTGTCCATGCTTCAGCCCGCTGCCGTTTTCGAGAGCGCATTCAATGATGTATCGAACTTTGTTCGCGAAGGTTACAACCCGTTAGATTTTCAGGAACACGGCATGAAATCGTAGAGCCCGTGGCGCCCGAATGACTGGCTTCCGACCACCAATTAGTTCACTGATATTGGAGAAAGAGGAGTGTAATGAGTAACAAGGTATTTCAATCAGTCGAATTCAGTGCTCGAATGTTTACCGGGTTTTGCGTACGTTCGCCAGGTTTTCTGGGTTGGATATCTACTTCTGACGCTATAGAGAGACCATGATCTGAGTTCTTAACGTATCTGGCGGAGATTCGACTATTGACTTACCCTCAAAAGGTGTCCGCGGCGGAAAGACTGGAGTTAAACCAGTTGTTACTTCAACATGCGCGGGAAGACAGCCAGAATTGGAACCGGCTACCCACAAACGAATTGATTCTGAGGCAATTTCATCTGGAGAGCAGCCATCTGTGGCCCACAGAAGGGCTAAACGGAATGGGTCGAAAACAGGTCGCAGACATTCGTGAGAGTTGTTGAGAGAGCCTGAACCGTGTGAATATTCACCTTCTTGTACCTGACACCCACAAACACATTGATGCATCGACAACAACATCGACCACGACTTCTCAAAAATTCCCCCGCATGACCTAGGACCTTTTTGAAGGACATCAAGCTAGATTTTGAGGAGCCTCCGATGGAGTTCAATCTACCCAATCATGCCTCCTCGAAAATGTTGACCAGATACTGATAGCGTGACTGCATAAAAACATTCTGTGTGTATAAAGGCTCCGTCCGGAAACCATGCTAGAGGAGAGCGTGCGCGAAGGCCCGAGTTTTTGAGCCCAGATCTTCGACGTCGGGCATCCTTGGGATTTGGATACGATGGCCAAACCGTGCGGTCAGGGCTCGAGGGACGCTATATTCTCAGGTTCAGATGGAGGAGGCGGCTCTACGTCGAGTATGGTGCGTTATTATATGTTTTGTTGTGAATGGTCGTTGCGAGCTGATTACAGCGTCCTAGCCTGGGTCGAGAAGTGAAGAGCAGAGTTTGTTGCTCCCTCTTGTACCAATTTGCGGCAAATCAAAAGCCTGTCTGATGCACTCCTGCCTTACCGCATCCCTCAGAGCCCCTCAGAGTCATGCGGTGCAGCGTCTCGCAGCGTGCCGGAGCGTGCCCATGCGGTACGTAGTTACCGGCGCCGTTTCCATGAAAATTGTCAACAAGGACTACAAGGACTACGGGAAACCACCCTCTGGCCTCCTCTGGCTTTCCCTGGATCAACTCTCAAGCTTTTCGATCTTGGAGGATGGATGCTGTACATGCAATGTTTATATGTATCCGATAAGGGTGCGTGCCCTGTACACCTTAACGAGAGCGTGTCCTTGATAATTGACGCGTTTTATTAGCCTCAAATCTGCAGATCACGTCAAGCGTCTGAACTGCTGTTGAGCCTTGTTGAGCCCTGTTGCTCCATGATCATTTCGGATCACCGACAATTAGATAATTAGTACGGCTCAGCGAGTCCCTACTGCAAGGTACAAACCACCTTCCGTAGATCGCTGTTTAATGCGATCTTCAAGTCCAGAAGGTTACACGCTCGTGAACTCATTCTCAGCATGGCGATTTTGACACCAGCCTTCAAGAGGCCAGCACAATAACACCGAACCACAGAAGTTCCCCGGACCCTGATACCTCCGATGAAACGGCCCACTGCAATGATGTTTGAAATACCTCG